>WBMW01001305.1:0-21748 GCA_013396635.1 Penelope pileata | reverse complement strand
CGCGGCCACATAAGAGGCGCCGCGCGCAGCCCGGCCCCGCAGCGTCGCGAGAGCCGTGGAGGAGCGCCTGCAGGTAACGCTGCGCGCCGGGGCCGCGCCCTTTGTTCCGCTCCGGGGTGCGGCGTCCTCCCGCCCTGCAGAGGGGCCCTGTAAGGGGCTTCTGGAGATGCTGGGTTGGGATTTTTTGTTGGTGTTTTTTTCATCTGTGCGTTTTGGTGGGAGCGAGCCGCAGCCGTACCGGCCTTTTCTCGCCGGGGGTGCCGCGGGAGTGCCCGCACCTCGCTCCGCTCCTTGCCCCGAGCTGTTCGGCCCTGCACAGCCCCTGCGCCGTGACAGCACCGTGGGGGGCCGCTCCGCGGTGGGGTCGGGCTCGGCTGCGGCCCTCTGTCACGGGAGGGCAGTACGGGGCCGGGTGGGAGGCAGCTGTGGGCGGGCCCGGGCTGGAGGTGGCTTCTGTGAGCCAGAAGGCTGGGCGTGTTGCAATAGTTAATTAGGGCCTCCTGGCAGTGAGCTCCGCTGCAGAGCAAGGAGCGTGTGGAAGCTGCCTTTCAGGCTGCTTGGGTTGGGTGAAAGTTTCTGTAGGGAAAGGCATCGTGGACCCCTGGCAGCTCTGTGCAGTGCAGGAGCAGGGAGAGGTGGCAGGGGAGGAATGCACCTGCCAGCTGCTGCCGGAGGGAGGCAGGGACACCGCCCTGGGGGATGGGGGGCAGCTGCCGGGCTGCCAGCGGGAGGTGCTGGGCAGGCTGCTGTGCCCCACTGCTGTGGGGTGTGTCAGGGCAGGCACTGCGCCTGTGCCTCTGTGTTCCCCTGTGACAGCACTACCATGCAGGCCTGAAGCTGCCTTTGTAGAACCTACTGATGTGGCGAGACCAATGTGGTTCTGACCTGCCCTGCCCCAGTGGGGACTGGGCCACAGAACAAGTGGCGGTGGGTGGCACTCTGTGTGTGCCTTGGCTTAAATGAGTCACCGCAGTTCCTTGGGCTGCGTGAGTGCCAGCAGCCAAACTGGAGTCTCCTGGCCCACAGCCCTGTACCTGGGCTTTGGGGGTGTGAGGCAGGCTTCATGTGGATGGCTGCTACTGGAAAGTTGGCCTAAAATGCTTCCATAAATAACTGTGCTGTGGTATCGTGATCAAATGAAGTGAAAGTTTCACATCAATACTAGAAAGACCTAATGCAAGCAGAGGTTTTATCCCTCTATAGGACAGAAGTGCCTGACTAGTTCATTTTTCATCTTTGTATGCTCATATTGAATGGGGTTGTGAGTTACTGAACACAGAACCTGTTCATCTAGATGAAGCCATCTGTGGAGCTCAGTATCTGTGAGATTGTGTGTCCAGGGACAAGGGCTTGGTGTCTCACTGTACTCTCCTAGCAGCTGCTTACAAGAACTGGACTGTCCTGGGAAGAAAAAAATGCCAAGTCATAGCTCTTGCATAATCAAGAGTTGAAAACCAAGAGACTGGGTAATAAGAAGCAGGGCACTGGGAGAAAAAGTGGAATGGTTTGTGGGGTTGTTTTTTGTCAAGGAACAAAGTGCAGCTGGAAGGGTAGAGTTCAAGTTTTTTTTCCTAAAGATAAGCAAATACCTTAGGAAACTTGTGCTGCATGCAGAGAACAAATGTCCAGTATTTATTTGAACAGCAGGAATAAAGCTTGCCGGGGGAAAATATTGTTGATATGTCCCTGTTCCCGTCTTCTCTGGAGAAAGCTAATAAAGAATCTGATGCACTAATCTTAGTGTCAGCAATCTGAGCTGTCATTCAAGTAAATGTCAACCCACAGTTTTTCAGGGGACGAAAAAGGGGAAGAAACAGACAACTGGACTAGTACTCCCAAAATGCGTCCACCTATTTGTGTGAAGTTTGGGGAAGAAGAGTTTGATCATGCTTTGAAATACCTTTGTACAACCACAATTAAAGCTCAAAACATGTGCCCTTAAATCTCAGCTATCAACCTTTTATTTTAAATCTATATAGATCTCTCTGGGAGCTGTCTTTGAGAAAAGTACCATTTAGTTATTTTCAGGACTTTAGAAGAGGTTCTGTATGCTGTGTTAGTACCTCTGTTCAAATTTTTTTTATAAAAGGCATTATATGTGTTGGTCATATGTGTTGGTGGTTTTTAACTTAGGGTTTTTTTCCTGCAGATCAAAATGTCTAAAAAAATCCATGGAGGCTCTGTTGTGGAGATGCAAGGAGATGAAATGACACGGGTCATCTGGGAACTAATTAAAGAAAAGCTGATTTTTCCTTATGTAGATCTGGATTTGCACAGGTAATTGCTCTTTATGATATACAGCCAATTAGTACTGTAATTTGCATGTGTCATTAAGCATTGCTCAAATTTCTCTTAGCACGTTATAGCTCCTCCAGCACTAGCACAGAGAGGCTAACTCACCCCTCTTATACTGGTAAAATTCCAAGCTGACTCCCTGGCTAAGTTATGTGAAGGGCCAATCTCACTAAGTACTGTGGGAACTGTGGGTTCGTGGTGAAGGTATTTTGGCTAACTTGCTACTGGCAGCCCCTCTGGGGGTTCCTCACAGCAGCACGGACTGAATGCTTAGCAGGGAATTACCATTACTCTAAGAAGTTCCCTCACGGCCGTGGTCTGCATCTTCTTCTGTCTTTGCTTTCCAGTACCTGAGCAGTCTGCATGGCTTCCTGCAGCCTAAAGAGCTAGAAGCATGGGGTGTTCCAGCCATTCCCTGGCTTGAAGCCTATCATCTGTGAGCTCTGAGCGGGTTTATAGCTTCTTGCCAGCTCTGAAGACCTGTCCAGAGGACAAAAGCGTGGCTGTAGGGCACAAACTCTGCCACATTTCCTCAAAGCCTGACCTCTGCTGCTGGCAGTGTGAACTAACTAGTTACTCCCTGAGCCTAGGCTGTGATCCTACACTCTCTTCTGGGGAAAAAAGTACTAGTAGCTGGTATGGCAAAAGGGCGTATGTGCAGCCTCTGGTCAAGTAGAACAAACAATTCCTTCCCTTTCCAGCCACTGAGTTGTAATAGAAATATCCAGCAGTGTTGCTCTTAGCTGTGTGGAAAGAGGCCTTCAGTGGTGGCTGCTGTTATTAAACCCACAAGTCTGACCTCTTCCCCTGCTCCTGGAGTCATTTGTATGCCACCTACATCAGGCTTTCTCTCTGCTGTGTTGCAGAGTTCCTGTTTGTCTGGGTCTCAACACAATATATGTGCACAGTCTGGAGAACATCCATTTTCAAAGAATGGTGGGAGGAGACAAAGCAGACCCCCAGCTGAGCCAGCACAATGGCTAGATTCATGCAGAGCTGGCTATGCTTCAGGGCTATCCCACGCTGGGCACCCGTTGTTCTCAAAAAGCCGTTAAAACAGAGTGTAGGAAACGTGCTTTCTGTGAGTGTTTGAGGGAGACTATTGGCAGTTGTGCTGCCAGAGCAGGATTGTGGGTCAATTGTCAAAGCAGTTTTCAGTTTGGAGCCTGGTGTTGTTTTGTATGCTCAGTGTGTGAAGGAAGCCAAAACCTTCAGTACAAGAGACTTGAAATAAAGACCCATATTCACTTCAGGATACTCACTTCAGGATTGTGCTGCTCCATACAGTGAGAAACCCAGGCTGGAAGTTCCATTGCCAAGAAATTCAAAAAGAAAGGCAAAAGAGAGATGGGCTATGTCCCATGCTGGAAGAGAGGCTCAGCCATAAACTGAAGCTGTACTTTGTACACTCTCCCACCAGTAGCTGAAGTATCAATATATATGAGCCTGTATGTTCTTCCAGTGTGAATGCTGCTGGAGTGGGAGAAGATTAACTTAGGATATGGCAGAGAGCTGGAACTATGGGGTCTGGTTTCCTTCCTGTTGGACATGAACCAATGCCCTGGGCAATTCTGACTGTTTTTTTGGATTTGTTACAGCTATGACTTGGGCATTGAGCATCGTGATGCTACAAATGATAAAGTGACTGTGGAAGCTGCTGAAGCTATAAAGAAATACCATGTTGGCATAAAGTGTGCCACCATCACTCCTGATGAGAAAAGAGTGGAGGAGTTCAAATTGAAGCAGATGTGGAAGTCTCCCAATGGGACAATTAGAAACATCCTAGGTGGAACTGTCTTCAGGGAGGCCATTATCTGCAAGAACATTCCCCGGCTGGTGTCTGGATGGGTGAAACCCATTGTCATTGGCCGTCATGCTTATGGGGATCAAGTGAGTTACTCCTGTGCTTACCTCTTTTCTATCTGAAAGTCTTTGTCCTGAACTAGGACTCCCACCTGAGACTCCCTAGTACTTTGTGCAGCACCTGGCAAAGAGTGGGAGAGCTTGTTTCGTGCCTAAAACTCTTAGACACTGTAGTTTTAAGTTGTATAAACAGCATTTGGGGCAGTGCTTAGATTAGACAGGGCTTCACCTAAATACAGGGTGAACCCATTCGTCTAAGTTCTTTTCCTCACTTCTGCGGAGTCCCCCTCAATTGTTTCTCATGGCAAAAATGGACCTGAGTGATTTCTAGAAGTGAGGAAAACTGCCTTGGTGTGTGGGTGTCTTTGTTTGCTTTTTTGAACTTGGATCTGCCTTCTAAACTCAGTATTGACAGCTGAGGCTTAGAAAGCACCTCCTGCACGGCTGGTGTTCCTAATGGATGCATCAGAGTGTGCAATGGAAGCAGGGGAATCTTCACTGGCAGTGGTAGTACAGGGCCATAGAAAATTATCATGTGGCACTGAGTGTAGTGGCCTTTGGGCAGTCTAGAGAATATCAGCCATACTGCTCTCCCAGGGTAATGATGCCCTGCAAAGCAACCAAACATCTCAGAAGGAGAGGCCCTCAAAAACAGCTAATTGCTTAAATGGATGGCTAAATCGAAAACTGAAGGCAAGGTGTAAGATTAGCTGGGGTGAGAAGGCAAAATAACCCTGACACTAGGAGGGGAAAAAATAGTGGTCCAACATATGTAACAGTGCAGAATAACCGAGGAGGCTAAATAATGAGTGGAATGGAGGGAGGACTAAAACCCTGCAAAAGCACAAGATTAAAATGAAAAGAGTATGTAAAGGACATTAGTGAGACACTTACGTAGCTTCAGAACAGCTCAAGGGACAGATCCTCTCAATAGGAGAGAAACTACATAAGAAAGGATGACAGATTTCAAGGAAATGTAACCTTAAACAGTGCTGTTCAGAACAGTTGGGAAGATGAGACACTATTTAAAAACTTCAAGTATGCATTGGCTCTCCTTTCAAGTGTGTGTAGCTCAAAGGAGCAAAATGTGTAACAATTGATAGAACACAATTCTTATTACAGATTGGCCTTTCAAGTGTCATACAATGGATAGAAGTAGTGGCTTCTGTTAAGGTCCTATATGATTTTCACTTAATCGTGAGATCAGTAGTTGTGATATGAATGGCTTGGAGAGGGGGGAGAAGCTTTCTACTCCAAGACCACACAACACTCTGGATACTTGGCATTTTAAAACTTCTGTGCGTCTGCAAAAATATATGCTTTGCCACATGATGGAGCCCAAGAATCTGCAAGCGTTTTCCCCTGAAGAGGATAATCATTTCTGACACAGGCTCTTGAGTACTTGCCTTTTGCCTCTCCAGTAAAATAATCCAATGACCACATGGCCAATGTAAACAGAGCTTGNTTTTTTTTTTTTTTAGTGCATTTCTATACCTTACCCTACCCTGGGTTGTCTTTATGGTTCTGTGCTCCTGACAGATTAAAACCATCATAAAATTGTCATGGCAATTTTTTTTAACAGTACAGAGCAACTGATTTTGTGGTACCTGGGCCTGGAAAAGTAGAGATGACATACACTCCAGCAGATGGAGGCAAACCAGTCACCTATCTGGTTCATAACTTTGAAAGTAGGTACTATCTCTAAGTTTTATTTGGAACTGGTATTTTTGTTTTAATTGAACCTTAAATTATTAGTCAGATCTGTCTAATGGTACAATATGACTTTGGGAGGTAGAGGGTGGAGAAGGCCTGAGCTTTCTTCATTTATCTGGAAAGTACTGGAAGTTACTTGAAACCTTTCTGTGATCAAAGCAGCACATCAAATACAGAACCATACTAGACTGGTCACCTGTCAGGTTCCTTGTATAATGACTCTGGTGCCAGCACATTTTCACGGTCTATAAGGGAAGCTTTTCCTGTTGCTGAAGATACCATCTTCAACCCTGCCACTGACACAAGAGATTTGAGTTGGTAGTAGGATTGTATGATTGCAACAAGCTTTTTACTGATATGCAAATAAGCATTTGAATAAAACTTAACAGCTATTCAGTTAAGTGTGAGATCGTGGCTCCTGAGAAGCAAGTCTGTGTAAATGATCAGACCCTGTTCTGTCCTTGACTCACTAAAGGAAGAACAGCATGTATTTTCACTGATAACAAGAATTCCATTCTGTGCCAATACCAACTTAAAATGACCTTGGCAAGTAGATAAACCTTTTTCTGGCTTTTCCCTTCTTTCTCCTGCATATACATCCATATAGTAATACATCCATATAGTAATTATCTGGAGGTAAGACTAAAAGAATATTGGGAAAGGTTGTTGGTGTTGGTTTTCATTTTTTTGTTTTTCTATTTCCAAAATAAAAAATGCGGGATGTTTCCAGAGCAAAGATGACAGAAGGCACAACAAACTACAGTGTGGTGGTAGTAAGATGCTTGGCATTAAGAATGTATCTACTTTTCACTAGAAACACAAGAAGCTGTTCTCTGTAAATGACAAAGCTTTGTCACCATGGAGCCCTACATCCTACTTCATGCACATCCAGCCTTTCACATGATCTGAATGTTGGTTTTCTCCCCAAATGAGATGGGCTGTGACTGTACCTTGCACTCAGATGAGCAGTGTGCTCTTCCCACAATTTGCTGGAACTGGAAGTGAGTCTGAGCAGGTGAAACAAAGCTGCAGGGTATGCTAAACGCATGCAATGAACAGAAATGGGGGTGCACATGGGCACCTGTTTACCTGAGCTAAGGCAAAGCAGGCTCTGATTGCTGGAGCTAGTTCTGTTATGTAATGGCTGAAGGTACAAGGCACCTAAAATGAGCAAACCCATTTCTAGCTTTGACTGGACCTCCTGCTCCAATCTGTTGCCTGCTGCTTCAGTGGAAAATACTGTTATTTATCCCATCACACTCACTCCTGTCAGTTTTGCTTCTTAAATGTGGATTAGGTAGGAACTTCTTAGAGGTATTAGGTCATGGTATTAAGATGTACTTAGCTGTAAAACAAAAACACCTTCCTTATCCATGCATCACAGAACTGTCCCAGCTTTCAGCTGGTAGAGCCAAGTGAACCTTTCCCTAAAAGAACCAGCCTTAAAATGAAAACTGTATCAAGACACCTGAGAGTAACACCTGCCTGCCAGCCAGAGTATGCTATCAGAAGACTAGCAAATCCTTAACCACAACTGATTATAGTTGATTCCTGTCTGTTCTCCCTCTGCTAACAGGCTGTGGTGGTGTAGCCATGGGAATGTACAATCTTGACCAGTCTATCAAGGATTTTGCCCATAGTTCCTTCCAAATGGCACTTTCTAAAGGTTGGCCCCTCTACATGAGCACCAAGAATACCATTCTGAAGAGATACGATGGCCGCTTTAAAGACATCTTCCAAGAGATCTATGACAGGTAATTGTGATGGTTGTGTGCCTCATACTACAGTGCATCAGTCTGCAGCAGGAACATCTTCCCCACTTTTGTGAGCTTTTGCAGTTAGTTCAGCGTTTTCAGACACTTGGCAGCACTTCAGGAGGGCTGTACGCCTTCGCTGTCATAGTTCCCCTTGTCCTGCAGGACACAGTATTTAACACTCTGCTAAATCTGACTATGATGTTCATGTCTCCTCACAAAGCCACAGATTCTCCACGGGTTCCCCTGTGATTTTGAACAATTGAGGAAAAAGAAAGGAGCAAAGATAATGCAAATACTTTTGGATTTTGTGCGTTTTTTTTTGTTTTTAAACTCTTATCTCTATGCAACCTTCTATGCACACTTACTTGCACAAACTGTGTAGCCTGTTTTTATCTAGGTATCAGGGTGTTGTGGTTTTGTTTTCCAGAGAATACAAGTCTCAATTTGAAGCCAAGAAGATCTGGTATGAACACAGGCTCATTGATGATATGGTTGCTCAGGCTCTGAAATCTGAAGGAGGCTTTGTCTGGGCCTGCAAGAACTATGATGGAGATGTGCAGTCTGACTCTGTTGCACAAGGTATGAGATGTTTCCTGTGCTATGCTAAAGTAAACTCAGTAGCAGTTTCTTGTGGCCTTGTGTCATATGCTGAAACAAATCTGGATGCAGAAACCCACAGGGTGAGATGTGGCTTTATGTGATATGCTTTCTTAAGTATGGCCAGTAAACTGCCTCCCACAGAACAAAGATATGTTGGATTGCTGTGCAAAGAAGCTTTTGAACACACGGATCTCTGAAACCTGCGGGGTTAGAAGTGGCATGAATGTCCAGTTCTGCCAGCTGACTGTTCCTTTCACTACAGCAGATGCTCTTGATGTGGAATAGTTTGTTTCCTATCCCCTCTGGGTAAGATGGTGACTGGCAGCCCAACACTGCTTGCTTAGAATTCTCTTATCTCAGAGAACCTTTTTTGGGGGTGGGAGGGAAGAAACCTGTCCAGCGAGCTAGGTGGGAATGTTAATGCTCTTGAAATGAGGCAGAACACCTACATAGCTATAGCTCATGGTTTGGCTACCCTGTTCATGTGAGCTGTAATTTTGAAGTGTCAGAACTAGCCAGTTAGTTAGTTGCAGCGACTCTGCTGTCCAGGAGTACTCACAACAAGGCTGGGAGAGTTCTGTAGGATGGAGGGAAATAGGGGGACTTTAGGTGGGTGCTCTGTGAAGAAGACACTGAGCTATGCATTCTGTAGGTTATGGCTCTCTGGGCATGATGACCAGCGTGCTGATCTGCCCTGATGGCAAGACTGTTGAAGCAGAAGCTGCTCATGGCACAGTTACTCGTCACTACCGCATGCACCAGAAAGGCCAAGAAACCTCCACTAACCCCATTGGTGAGTTGCCTTTCACCTACCCTTCAGTGATCTCTACACTCAGAAGAACAGGTTTGAAGTAGGAATCAGCATCCTTTCTGCAGACCCTAGCATTAGAGTAGTTCACACTAGTAGTTCATAATGCACTTGTCTTCCATGGGGACCCTTGGAGCAAAAGCAAGCTCCAAGGGAGTGAGCGTGAGCATAACCTAGCCTTTGAGACATGCTGTCACTCTTCTGCAAGTGATGGATTTATAGCCACATTGGACTTAAGGTTTAGGTTGGTTGGTTTTTATTTTACTTCCCACTTTGATGCTCCAAAAAAACCCAGCCATCTTGCAAATCATCTTGCAAATCATGTACATGCTTAAAGTATTAGTGCACCTAGAATGGTAGGTGAGAAAAAGATGTAATATTAGGAAGAAGAGTGCACCTTCCTGTCATAAGAGCAGCTTTCTGTGTAATCAAGTCCCACTACAGATCATTCTTTCTGACTTGGGAAGGAGCAGAGTAAGGTAAAGTGGCAGGCACAAATTGGAGATTGCTGGTGTCAGGGAGTGCTGAGTTTTGCTTTTTCTTTAGAGCTGCAAAAAATATAAAGGATGCCTACTTGAAGATGGGAAGTCTGGTATGAGAAAGAAAACATGCAACTTTCTTTTGTTTTCAGCATTATTAATGTTAAAATGTATTATTACTGTTCCACATAAGTTTAGTACAATGTCCAGGGAGTTTGAGCACAACAGAGTCATCTAGTGTTCTCTCTTAGCCTCCATCTTTGCATGGACAAGAGGACTAGCTCATAGAGCTAAACTGGACAACAACGCTAGCCTCAAGAACTTTGCAACTGCCCTGGAAGAAGTGTGCATTGAGACCATTGAATCAGGTTTCATGACAAAGGACCTTGCTGCTTGTATCAAAGGCCTACCTAAGTAAGTGCATGAAGTGTAATCAGTTGTGCTTGGAATGGACTTATTTGTTTTTTTCTGAAAAACATTTGTTGAAAAGTTATTTTAGTGGTGTATGTGGTGAAGAATTGCTGGAGTTCGGTCACAGAACAGGGCTTTTCTATAGCCAGTGCTCTACAAAGGGAACATGAAACACTCCCTGCCCCAGGTACCTTAGTCTAGGCTGCTCTGTCTCTGCTACTGTGACAAATGCTTAGCAGGGGGGAAATAAAAATATAAAGGAATTCTCTGTGGTTCCTTTTTTGACAGGCTAGGTACATTGGCCAGATCTTGTCCTGTCCGTTTATTAGGATGGAGACCTACCTCACTGCAAAATAGCACCTGACTACGTCTTTCCTAGAACCTTTTCACAAAAAACCATCATCCTGATAAATAGGAGATGGCTGTGTTGGTTTCAGGGGCAGGGCTTAGACCTCGTTGAGAAGTCTTCCCTCACTTTGAGCATTGAGCAGCTTCACAACTAATGTCTGTCTTGTTTCGTTTCCCCCAGTGTCACACGTTCTGACTACCTGAGCACCTTTGAATTCATGGACAAGCTTGCTGAAAACTTGAAGGGGAAGCTGGCCTCTCTGCCCAAACTTTAAGGCTTGGGTTCTACTCAAGATCTGCTAACAAAGAAATTCCCACTTAAACTGGGGTTTAAGTGGCCATGCATCACCATTGTGTAACATTTCAAGTACTAGACAAAAATGAACATGTAAACTTATTAGATGTTTAAAAGATACTTTTTTTCTTAAACCTCTTGAACTGCTGGGCTAGGCCTTTTGCTAAGCAGCTGAATGTAATAGTATTCAAGCTCAATGTGGGCCTAGATTCCTTATGTCATTCACAGCAAACTTGAGGTTTCTCTCCATGACTTTATTATGTGTTTTTCCTCCCTTCCTCTCAAACTGAAAGCCAGTCTGTGTCACATCTCTGGTCAAACCAGCAGTGACTGTCCAACAGACCTTACGAACCAGAACCGTCCTTATTGCTCCAGTACTGTCCATTGTATATAAATGAGCTGACAGGATTGTGACAACTCTACTGCGGTCCCCCTTTCTTAATATACTTTTTAGTGCCAACTGAAGCACAGTTTCCTGATAACAAAGGATTTCTGAAGTCAAAACTAGCATTTGAGAAGCACTTAGTAAATGCTGGGAACAGGCCCTATAGGCTAAGAGCCTAATAAAACTGTGCTGCGGTATCCTAAATGCAGGCTGATGCATTTAGATATATTCCTTCTGACTGGATGTGAAGCATAGGAACTCTGTCTCTCTTCCTCCTCCTGTGCAATTAATAAAGGTGCAAAACTTTTTCTCCAGTTGTCTGGGCTATCACATACACTTACTGTGATATAGCAAATCAGATTATGACTGTGAAGAACTATTCCATCCTTTTTTATTTTCATATTTTAGTTCAAACTAAAATAAAAGCCAGCTACCATTCTTTATGTCTCTGCTTCCTTTGTGTCATTAGGAGCAATGGGAAATTCTGCCTTAGAACTCCAGTACCTTTCAGCACAGTCCAGTGCATACCAGAACAGACTGTTAGAATGTGATGTAAACATAAAATAATTTCTCAGAGCAAAGTTTTAATTTGTTGTGGCCTATGGCAACATGCCTCCTCCAGTATGATGGTAAGCATCAGGTAGCGCAAATCATTTTAAAACTACCACTTCTGGTGATACTTTCTTTTGGGAATGATGGCAGCACTTAGCAAGTACAAGTTAACAGCTCCAGGCATCTGTAGGCAGAGCGCTGGTCTGGCTGACCACATCCTTAGCTGGAGACCTGCAAGACTCAGGCCCTTTAAAACACAAAGGTTCCCACAAAATCAGTAAGTAACCCACCAGCTGGCTTGTGGGTGCCCTTTGTAAAGTTAAGCTTATACATTAAATACTCTGCCCAAAGCCTCACTTACAGGGAGGGTGGAGGTCAGGGGACAAATGTCACAAAGTTTTTATACATTCCACATAGGAGACTTTATTTATACTTAAAAAAAAAAAAGATAAACGCAACATTAGATACATTCCAGTAAAGGCAAAAAAGGAGGAGCCTATGGGCTACCTGTTCAACCACTATGTCATTTCTGCCACCACCTCTCTCATTGATAGTAGCTTCTTTGCCTCAGCACTGGGACATCCTTCAGGAAACCATTCTTCTTCTTTTTTGATCTTCTTAGTCATTTCCTTGGTTTTGGGCCTTTTTCTGCTGCTTTGTTTGTAGACAGGGGAGTGGAGGAACTCTGAGTCTGTAAATGGGTCTCCCCGCCTCAGTTTTCTGCAGAACCAGAAGGGTTAGGTTGAACCACCAAGAGATTTCTTGAATACACATATGATTTCAGTCTCTAAAGTTTCTGGGTTTGCTGAAATGCTTCCACCATAAGATGACTCAGTCGTAACGTTTATTCCTCACACAGTACAGGAGCAGCTGTACCAGTACAGAGGACTTTCTGACCCATTATAACCAATTTCTCACTAATTCAAACTGTGATACTGAAAAACATAGTATCACGTATCCAGCATAGGCCTCATCTTAAATTGTCACTGTCAGAAAGAGGGGGGGACCTGAGAGATGGAGAGGGTTGGAAGCAAGTCCCAGCTCAGTGTCATGGGTGAACCCCCTCCCTGCCTACCTCACTTTCCCAGGTCCCCCTATGTAATATGTTTGAGGCATTGGACATTGAGGGAGACGTAAGCAGACCTGGGTGCCAGGGAAAGTTATGGAACAGATCATCTTGAGTGAGATCACACAGCACATGCATGACAACCGGGAGACCAGGCCCAGTGAGCATGGGTTCATGAAAGGCAGGTCCTGCTTGACCGACGTCATCTCCTTCTATGACCAGGTGACCAGACTGGTGGATGAGGGAAAGGCTGTTGACTACCTAGACTTTAGAAAAGCCTTTGACACGGTCTCCCACAGTATTCTCCTAGGGAAATTGGCAGCCTGCGGCCTGGACAGGTACACTCTTCGCTGGGCAAAGAACTGGCTAGAGGGTCAGGCCCAGAGGGTAGTGATCAATGGAGTTAAATCCAGCTGGCATCTCGTCACAAGTGGTGTCCCCCAGGGGTCGGTGCTGGGGCCAATCTTGCTTAATATCTTTACTGATGACCTAGATGAGGGGATTGAGTGTACTCTCAGTAAGTTTGCAGATGACACCAAGCTGGGAGGAAGTGTCAATCTGCCAGAGGGCAGGGAGGCCCTTCAGAGGGATCTAGACAGGCTGGATTGCTGCACTGAGGCCAATGGGATGANGCTGAGGGAGCTGGGATTGTTTAGTCTGGAGAAGAGGAGGCTCAGGGGAGACCTCATCGCACTCTACAACTTCCTGAAAGGAGGTTGTGATGTGGAGAGGGTTGGCCTCTTCTCCCAGATAACTAATTATAAGACTAGAGGAAATGGCCACAAGTTGCACCAGGGGAGATTCAGGTTAGATAAGGAAAAACTTCTCTGAAAGAGTGGACCGGCACTGGAACAGCCTGCCCAGGGCAGTGGTGGAGTCTCTGTCTCTGGTGGTGTTCAAGAAACGTCTGGATGAGGTGCTAAGTGATATGGTTTAGTAGTTCAGAGGGAAATAGGAGGACGGTTGGACTAGATGATCTTCCAGGTCCTTTCCAACCTAGTGATTCTATGATTTTTGTTAACAGAAGACATCACTTTAGGAGCTAGATGTATAGTACAGAGCTAACTGTAAAGCCACTGGATGTACTGAACTAACAGTTTATTTGGGAAAAGATGCAGCTACCTGCTTCGGTACTCAAATTCACCAGAAAAAGCAAATACAGACCCAACCTGCTTACGGGGTGTGATGGTTTCACACTGATGGCTAGCTCAGCTCCACCACACTGCTCTCTCACTCTCCCCTCCTCAACATTGCAGGGAGAGAAAATACAATGAGAAAAAGTTCATGAGTTAAGGAAAAGGAGATCACACACCAGTTACCATCACAGACAAAACAGACTCAGCATAGGGGAGATTAAGGTGATTTATTGCCTACTACTAACAGATTAAAGCAGCAAAAACTAAAAACTTTCCTCTCATCCACCTCTCCACTCTGAGCAGCACAGGTGAATGGGGTTGCAGTCAGTCCATAATGCTTCAACTCTGCTGCTTCTTTATGGTCCCTCTCTTCCCCTACTCTACCATGGGCCCCCTCCCATAGGATGCCATCCTTCCCAAACTGATCCTATGCAGGCTCCAGCACAGGTGCAACAGGCTGCTGCTCCTGCTCCTCTATGAGCTCCTCATAGGCTGCAGAATTTCTGCTTAACTACACTGTGGTAGAAGAGGGACTCACAGAAACATGAAGGGTAAGAGCGACTGTTAAGACCAACAAAGCATCAGAGGATCCTGCCCTGGACAGCAAGTGTGCAAGAGCAGGGCAGGGGCGCAGCACAGGAATTGTCATGGAAAAAGTAGTTTAAATTCCCACCTGTTAAGTTTTGGCTCTGCATAGCAGGCTGCATCTCGTCTCCGCCTGGATGAGCGCACTGATCCTTCTTCTGAGCTGGGGAGGTGAGATGAAGTCCTGGCATTGGTCATGTCCTGTAGTGGCCTGATCTCTGCAAGGAGACGCATTCACATGTGTTGATCAAAGCATTTTCCAAATAATTTTCAAATATCCTTAGAAACACAACTACCAGAGGTCTGCATTACAGGTTCCTATGAACATGGAACAATCCTGAATCTAATCATGTCACCTCTAAACTCTGGAGACCATTTTTGTTCCACAATCTCAGACTTGTTCCTCACAAGTAGCTCATTAACCAAATTAGGCTCTTCACTGAAAAAAAACATCACTAATACCGCAAATATCATTGGGCTCAAGGATAGTAGCCTCTTCCTGCAAAAATGGAAGTTGACAGCCTGTAGAAAGCAAGCTTAAGGCACCCAAACAATCTAGGAGACTTCCAGCAAGGCTTCTTGTAATGCAGGACCCTGCCAGTGTTTACTGCAGCTTTGAAAGTGAAGTCAGCCAAAAAGTCTCTACAAAGTACAGCCCACCTGTAGCTACAACAGGCCTGTTTGCAAACAGCTACAAGAAATAAAACAAAAACAAGAACTCCATAGAACTCTTTACAGAATATTCAATAATAGCAGGATACCAAAAAAGGTCAGCTTAACTACTGCTACCAGCCATGGGACACATCTTCCAAATCCCTTGGAAAACAAAACAAAAAGACAGCAACAACCAAAAAAGAAAAAAAATAAAATAAAAAAATAAAACCAAACAAATAAAAAACAAAAGTACAAGGGAGGAAGAACCCCCTACCCCCTCACTCTCACTCAAAAAAAAAGAATTTTCATTGAAGATACCACTTAAAGTTATGAAGTCTGAACTCTTGCAGCACTAACCATTCAGGATGAAAAACCTATTATCTTTGTCATACTCTGTGCCCCCATAATCCTAACTCTAGTGGGCAGGGTTAGCATCAAGTTACACCTTTCAATTGTTTGAGTAGATCAGTTTTCTAAATTGACAAGCATGCCCTGTAGATAACGAGAGTGGAAGAAGAAGGTATTCAGCACACGCTTTTTGTGTTTTCCCAAAGTTAATGTAAGAGCAATCAGAAGTTCTTACAGGAATGCTGGTGAAGGACAAACAAACGCAGCCACAGAAATGTTTGGCCAGCATAAGTAGAAGTGTAAATGATGTACTACACGCTAATCTTTAACTGAAAAACACGAGAGGAGGGGGGGAGGAGAAATATAAGCATTATCTGCACAGTCTTCAGTATTTGTCTCCAAACACAGGACCCCTTCCCAACCTGCCACCTACCAGGTTTCTGTGAAGGTGAGCTCTGGGAATGATCTTTAGAACTTGACCCAACCTGGTTTCTTTCCGCAGATATTTCTTCTGCGTTCCTTTCTTTAAATAGCAGAGAGCTTTTTGGCCAAATAGAGGGTTTCTCTGGGGTTCTGTTGCCCTCAGTATTTGAGCTTTTTGAAACCAGTACATCTGCAAGCCCACAGCTGACAGGCAAAGCTGTAGAACAGATCACAGAGGGGGACTCAAGACTCTGTGAAAGGTCCATGAGATTATTTGTAAGTGATACGTCAGCTATCTGCTCTGTCAGGATGGCATCTGGCTCAGACAGCAGATCTGTAGGGCAGGAAAGTTTCCCCATTAGCACTGTTTGCTTTGATGGAAGTTCTGTAGAATTTTCACGGAGGACACTGACGCTGTGTTTGGCTACAGAATCAGTCTTTGGAGGAGTGGAGGCGTTTCTCTTCCTCTTAGGCTTTGGTTTGGGATCAGCCTCTTTCTCCAAAGCATCTCTGTTGACAACTTCAGTTTGCTCCTTATCTTGAAGGTCCCTCGTTTGTTTTTTATTGTTCTGAGCAGGTATAATCCTCTGAATTCTGGGAATTTTGCTAGCTTTGCTCCTCACAATAGACCTGGATGGTACAATTTCAACCTTTTCAGATTCTGTCTGGACACAACTGAAGTTTCCTGTAAGATCCAAAGGACAGACAACATAAGTCTTCCTTCCACGTTTTTCTAGTGAATTCTTTGTGCCCTCTTCAGCTATTCCTTGAACATCTATACATGGCCCAAAACCATCTTCATTTCTCTGATCATTCCAACTGTTTTTCCTGACAGTCTTCCTTCTGCTTATCTGGCTTCTATTAAGCTGTTCTTCAGCTTTGGCCTCTGCTATTTCTGTACTGCTTGGCAGATTCCCCTCAGAATCATTTATTTGCCTAATTATTCTAGTTTTTCTGTTGGTTTTCTGTCTGATGCTCTTTGTGCTCACACTTGATAAGTCTTCCTGTAAAGCACATGCACTTGAAGTCCTGTCCTTCAACAAAAATGAATTTTGCAGACTGGAATCATCCAAGGGAACTTCATAACTTGAGAAGGTATGAACTGGGCTTTTTAACAAGCTCTCCATACTTTGGAACTCAAAAATATCATCTTTCTCAACTTGCAGTACATCACCACTTCCAAGACTACTCAGCTGCAGTGGGTTCACCACGTATGTTCTTCTGACTTTGACCGCATTAGGAGAGTGGGAATGTTGTTCAACATCAGAGCCCCTGTTCTTCCTCTCCAAAGCTCTAACACAAGCCTTCTGCCTCATATCAGAAGTTTCTGACTCACTAGAGCACGTCGCAACTTCTGACGAAAAAGGCTTCTTTGCATTTTGGGTATTCTCTTTGCTTTGAAGGGCATCAGGGCCATTTTTTGCATCATTTTTAATCACATTTGTTTTTTTTCCTGTTCTTGCTTTTTTAACAGTCTTTTTCTCACCAGTTTTACAGTTATCATTATTTTTAACTTTTACAGGAACAAACTCCATGACTTCACTGTAGCTGGGATCTATTTCAACAACACAGTCAGTTTCTTCAGCCTGTGGATGATCACAGAAAGTCTCCTTAACTGGAAACTTCCTACTGGGACTAACACTCACTTCAGTGAGTGAATCCAATGAGCTGAGAGACTTCAGCTGTGGCTGTGCATTGCTTTTGCTGGAGCTGCTGCTGTCCTTAGCAATACTGCACCAGGTTGCCTGAGTTGAACCAGTGTGTGGTAAGATATCCACATTTGAAGATTGAGAGTTTGTTGTAAAGAAGGTGGAACGCTTCCTCTGAGTAACATGCCCTTGTGAGAGACGATTACAGAAATCCTTCACCATCTCATCATCCTCATATGGAAGTGGATGACTTTCCCAGGCAAGCGCTGGCAAATTGTTGAGATCTTGTTGGGTGGCACACAAGGACTCTATTGAAAAGACAAAATTCATTCCTATGATTCAGAAACACAGCAGGCAAAAGTCAACTTTCTCAGTACCACTAAGAAACATGCCCTGCATACTACCACAAATCCAGAAGATAGAAAAAGCATGATTTTATCCCACAGACTCTGCAAACTCACCATAGTAACAGCACTGCTCAGCTGGCTTTGGTCAGAACAGAAAGGCAGCCTGAAGCAAGACCCCTTAACCAGCCCTAATATTTAGGGATGCTCATGATCAATTTGAGAGTTATCATTCATATGAAAAATCCACGTGAACAGGAGCTGTGCACCTATTTATGTTCTAGGGAATAGCACTTGCAGACACTTCTGAAAACTTTATGTAAGCTCAGTGCCTATTACTCTGGAAGCCTGATGAGTAGTCTTGAGACACTACTTGAGATACTACTAGTCAAATATTTCAGCTATTCCCACTCAGACATCCCATTCTGGGATACACAGTTCTAGCAGTATCAGTGTTACTGAAACACACAGTTCCTAACAGTAATTAGGAACCACTGGAGCTATGATTTGGAGCTAAGGGGACCTTGGCACTACACTCATTCATTTCTGACCACACACATGCCAAATCATACTAGAACAACCAAAGAAGATGCACTTACTTCTAAAGAGGCAAGAGTCAAGAAAAGCCTCTTTTGCTTCCATTCTTTCACTCTGGTTCTTCCCATTTTCTTCCTGGTGGGACTGAGGCTTCTCAGCAAACTGTGTTGGCAAAGCATCTTCGGAGGCAACAGGCACAGTTTCCAGGGGCTTATCAGGAGCAGATCTCTGAAGATCTAACGAGGACTTCTGTACTGCTGTGGAGCTACCACTTCGTTGTCTCACATTACATGGCTTTGAAATGGGCACCCTCAATGGCATTGCTGCAGTGCTGATGAGAAAGAATAACAGCAGTGGAGTTTCATACAAATGTTTCATGCCTGTAACAGGCTAAAGAATCCAACAGCTACAGCTTTCACCTCCAAAAAAGAAGAGTTGCTGAAATACATTTCTGAAGGCTTCAGATGCTGAAGAACACACACTGCCTGGCCAGGATAGATTTCTCATTTTTTCATAGAATGGTTCAGGTTGGAAGGGACGTTAGAGATCATCTTGTTCCAACCTCCCTGCCATGGGCAAGGACACCTCCCACTAGACCAGGTTGCCCAAAGCCCCATCCAGCCTGGCTTTGAATACTTCCAGGGAGGGGGCATCCACAACTTCTCTGGGCAAGTACATTGCAAGTACAACTCATAAGGAGAGCACACCACTACACATACAAAAGCAGGAAAAAAATATATTGAGGCAACAAGGAAGTATGGCCTTTCTGCACGTTGGTACACACATGCTTAAAGTATTCTAGTAGAAGAAGACCATGAGACTTTGTCATTAGCGGAAATGGAATCCAACTGTTCACAATAGTTACAATTACACCACTATAGCACTAAGTTTAAAGGACTGGGCCTTTCCTCCAAAGGATCTTATGTGAGGCAACACAGAACATTGGCTGAGGAGGAAATCTCTAAGGTTTTTTTTCTTTGTGGCTGCAGAGTGCTCCATCTGAAAGTGATGTGTTTTCAAACAAAGGAGGGAGAAGGGCGAGTTCCTGTAAAAAAAAAAAACTTGGACACTAGGACAAAATAAGAAGAGAAATGGCAGCAGAAATACTCAGGTTAAAGGAAAACATCGAGCAGGGCTGTTTTAGAGAAGACATGTCGTGGGAAACAAACAACTGGACACACGAGGCATTTCAGCATCTGACTTAGGGCCCACCTCAGAAGATGACCACCTGCAATATCATCCGCCCAGCTATCTTCAGTTATGCTGTTCTTCTGACCATTTGACAGGGATGGAGAACTTGTAAGGAACTGGAGGGCAGAGAAATACAAAGGAGTTTAAAGTTCTTGCAGTCACCTGTGGAAATCCCTGCACAGAGACAGCAGCAGCTCAGTTTCACCCAGGAGACTGTCAAATACTGCCAGTGACCCTCTTCCATTTAAAACTGCACAACCAGAGGTCCAGTCCTCCCACACCAAGGCTTCAACAGAACTGCATCCCTCGGAGAATGCAGTTTATTCATCTCCCAAGAGGACACTTGCAGGCATAGGCCTTGGCCAGTACGGCTATTTGCTGGTTTACTGAAGTCATTTCCTGTGCAAATTATACACAGCGAGTTGCAGGCAGAAGAAGAAACTTAAACTAGTTCAGATAATCTGAGATAGGAAGTGGGAAGATTTCACACACACTCCAAGAGACAGAACACATGGGAAGTGTCTTGTTCTCTACTCCAAGTCACCACTGCAACAGAAAGCACAAGCGTGTAAAATCACAGCCTGTCCTAGCAGAAGAGTCTCCTGGACAATATGGCCCATGACCCAGAGGAAGGTAGCTTATAGCCTCCACTGTCCAATTAGTTACATAAGATTCAGCCCCGAAAATCATTAGCACCAGGCTAAAAATGAGGACGCAGCCTGAACATTTCAAGCAAGCCAAGAAAATCAGTAAAAGCATCCAACACTGAAGTGAGCAGGAGACACAAAGCAAGAGACAAACACAGCCTCCTTCCCAGTACAATCAGCAGCATGCTCACATTTCCCATTGTTTACCTCAGAAAGCCGAGCTGTCTTAACTGACTCCACAAGGTTTTCAAGATCTTTCAAGATGTTATTCTTTGTTGAGGAAACAGAGAGAAACAATAAGGGCATTAAATCAAAACATTTGTTCCAACACGGATACTGGCAGCCAGAAAAAATGCATGGCCCCTCTAGAGAGAAGACATCTTAAAAGAAAGAATATACATGCAAATTGAGACTTATTTCAGATGCAGAAGGTATGGGCAACCAGTGACAGCTCACGCACCTCTCCCAGGGCAGGAGTGCTAGTGCTGCCCACCCATGGAGGCCCACTGTTAGTGCCATACCAGGAAGCAGAGCTTGTTTCGCAGCAAAGCATTCTGGAAGTGGCACTGCTCCACCTCCTTCTGCAAGATGACCTTCTCCTTGGTCAGCCGCTGTGCATTAGCTTTCTCTGCATTGAGCGCCAGTGCCAGTGCTTTATTGTTGTGCTTTAGGGAAACTTTAATAGTGGAGGAGTTGTCTGTAAGTGAGAGAAGTACGGCACAGAATCAGCATTCAAGGTTTCATCCGTGCTTTTCTCTTCCCCATCATACTTTCTTCTCTTCCTCGAATAGCCTTCCCCCAGGCTCAGACCTCTACACCTCAACAGTTCACTTCACAGTCAGCCGTATCATTTGTTCCCGTATGGTGGCAGCGATGGAAAAAAGCAGCAGGGAAGACTTTGCATAATAACCTACAACACCTCAGACACTGACACCTTCATTCTCAGAGGGTCATGCCCTTCATGGGCAGGACATGACAGTCAGTCAGGTACTGCTTCAGTTCTCAGCGAAGGCTGGTATGGCTCAGGAGCTGAGCATAGACAGGAATGCTCCTGATGGAGCAAGTCAGCTATAGCTCCTGGTCCTCATCTCCATCCAAAAATGGGACACCTACTTTCCTCTGCAGTATCCCTTGAGCAAATTTTAAACCATCTTTCCCAATTCCAAGATAAATAAATGGAAATAACAGTAATGTTTAACTTTATGCACTATTTCTCCAACGTTTCCCACCCCCAGGCCACAGGGGCTGTTAGAACTTGAGGTAGCAGCCGGCCTCCAAACGCACTGCAGGACAAAACACACTGCAGGACAAAACACACTCACTGAGGATTTTCGTTCTGATCTTTGACACAAGCGAGGCATTCAACTTCGCGGTCTTCAAGACACCATTCTTCTTCTCCCGCATCCGCTCTCTGACACCACTCAGGCTGAGGAAGGATGTTTCCAAAGCCTTCCGAGACGCCATGGCTGGGGGGAGGCACCGAGCAGGGTCAGCACGGCGCTCTCCCCTCCAGCAAGTACCCACCGGCAAGGACGCGCTCTCCCCCCGAGCAGAGATGCAGCCCCGCCGCCTCCCCAGGCCCCGCTGCAGCTCCGTCCCAGGACGAGGCCGCAGGCACCGCACCCCGCATGGCCCCGAGGGCACCCCGTCCCCTGGAGCCCC
>WBMW01001304.1:10121-31882 GCA_013396635.1 Penelope pileata | reverse complement strand
GCGCGCTGCGGCCCTGTCCCCTTCCTGAGGGGCCATGTTCGTTGTGGATGTATTGGGGCAGGGGCTGGCACAGGGGCACCGGGCGGTCGCTGCTGTGTGTTCTGTCCCTGAGGTGCCAAGGGGAGTGGGGCGATTCCCAGAGCGTTGGGGTCTTTGTGGTTTGCTTCAGTGTTGGGTTTTGGAAGGGGAAAGCATATCAAGCATTTTGTTGGTGCAATTTTCTTTTTTAAACTCGATATTTTCATTATGGAAAAAAATATAATAAATGGCACTTCACATTTACAGGCATCTTCTATTCTGGTTTGTTCTGGCTCTTCTTGCTTTGTCTCATTTTGTTACACCTGATTCTAAAACTGTTTCCACAGTGCCATCAGGCATTATATTGGATTTTATGTTCCACAGAAACTGAGAAAAATAAACCATAATTCTTTCATTTTTTTTTTATTTTTTAGTTGAAAGAATTTTCGCACAGGGTCAGGGAGGCGCAGCGCCGCCGGCACCGCAGAGCGCGGACAGCGCCCCCCACAGGGGCGGCGGTGCCCACACGACGTCCCCTCTGCCGCCACGACGCGACCGCTCCCGCAAGCACCGCGGCGCCTCTATGGTTCCGGCGTGAGACAGAGCGCCCTCTGGGTGCGGACCGGAAGTTGCGCTTTCCCAGGGCGTCGCGCGCGCTCCTTCTTTCCGGTGTGGCGCCATCGGTGGACGTGCAGGTGGGTGTTGGGGCGCTGCTGGGCCGCGATCCGCTGCCATCGGGGGCCGGGGAGGGCCGAGGCCGGGTGCGCGGCCGCCGGAGGCGGGCAGGGGTCGGGATGGGGCTCGGGGTGCGCCGCGGGGCCGGGCCGGGCTGCGGCGCAGCGCTGACCGCTCTCTCTCTCTGCAGCCATGGCGATACGCTACCCCATGGCCGTCGGCCTTAACAAGGGCTACAGAGTGACGAAGAACGTGACCAAACCGCGGCAGTGCCGCCGGCGTGGGGTGAGTGCGAGGCGGGCGCTGCCCTCTGACAGCCGGGGTCTCGGAGCCCCGCTCCTTCGGCGCTGCCCGGGGCGGGGCGGTCGGGAGGGGCCGGGGCCGCGCCGTGGCGCGGGGTCAGCGCTGCTCGGGGCTGCGGGGAGTGCGGCGGCTGGGGCCGGCGGGAGACGGGCAGGAATGTGGCGTGGGAGGGGGAGAGAGGCAGTGCGCGCGTTACGGGAAAGGCTCAGGCCCGGAGGTGTGGAGGGAGGCGGCTGCAGCGGAGCCGGCAGCAGAGCCGCTGTTGTGGGAGGGACCGTGCCGGAGTGGTGCAGGCCGCAGCTGCAGTGCAGGCGGTGCAATGGGCAGTGGGCTGGTTGGCTTCTGGAGGCCCTGCTATCCTGCTGCCTTTGGACGGCAGCAGGTATTTTCCGTGTTACTGAGCATCAGTGGGATTTAGCAGGGCGCAGTGAGCGTGTGTGTGTGAGCATGAGAGAGAAGTCCAGCTGGTGCCTTCTGTCACACGTTGGTGAACTGCTGTGCTTGGAGGCACTGAGACGCGCAGGAGCACACCCCCTCGATTTTTATGGTTCTCTTTCTTTCTAAAAATGGTGGTGCACGCACATGTGCTCCCCAGTGTGCGTTCTGCACACAGAACCTGCTGTTCTGCACATCCCACCAGGAGCCCCGTGCTGCCCAGCCCCTGCCGGGGCTCCTCCAGCTCTGGGACGTGCTCGCAGCAGAGCTGGGCTGGGGGCCTCAGCCCAGGGCGTGCCACAGCCCTTCAGTTCAGGAAGTTCTGCCCTCCCGTTCCACTGCATACTTTTATTTTTAATTCCTTAATTGCGTACTGGTACATATTTCTGTACTGATAAGTACAGAAGCAGTGTGACCATGTGCTTTCCAAAGCTGTGTGTGTGGTGTTGGATGTGTTGGTGAATGTGAAGTGTTGCTGAGCAGCACGCCCACCTCCTTGGCTTCCTGAGGGAGTTACCTCACAGACAGCTCTGGGTGGCTGGTGCCGACGTTGCCGGTGAAGGAGGCTGGCTGAGGGCAAGTGGCTGAGCACAGCTGGAAGCTGTGTGGTGCAGAGTGCTCCTGTCCCCCAGTGGAGCGTTCCCTGCTCTCTGGGTGGTGTCCCTGGAGAGCGGGCATGAGAGCCCCTCTGCCATACAGCTGTGCTGGGTCAGGGCTGTACAGAGTGTGTGAAAGGGATGTGCTGCGCCTGGTGCTTGATAAGGGGTGGCTTTTGCATGCCAGCTCCAGCTTTTAAATGAGTGCCAGTTTATAGCAGCAACTGGAGGGAGAGCTGGCTGTTAGCGCTGAACAGTTACTGTGAATGTTTTTTGTTTTCCTCTTCCGACAGCGCCTGACCAAGCACACCAAGTTTGTGCGAGACATGATCAGGGAGGTCTGCGGCTTCGCACCCTATGAGAGACGTGCTATGGAACTGCTGAAAGTTTCCAAAGATAAACGTGCTCTGAAGTTCATAAAGAAACGGGTAGGTCCATCTGTTTTAACAAGGGTGTCAGAAACTCTTTCAGTGAGCTTTCTGTTTTCTGTACTTTCCCAGGGAAACTTTGCTTTGTTATTTTCTTTCCAGTTGTTAGGGCAGTCCGTAGTCTGACCTGAGAGGGGGTGGGAGGGAGGGAGATGGGCTGAGACAGAGATACTTTGACACAGCTCTGAGCTATAGTAGCACAGACTGCCCATGCTGTTTTTGCATTATTTGCAAATTGGTGCTGGGAGGAGGAGAGCGATACTGGTGGAGGCTGGGTGCAGTTAACCAGGTGAGAGTTCACTGGAGGCAGCCCGGACAGCATCCTCTGCCTTGCCCCCCAAAAGTCTAGAGGAGAGATGTGATGTTAAGTAGTTCCTGGCTGGCCAGCTGAGGTTGGTGGGGTTCCACGCCACGTTTACTAGGGTGTTACTGCCTTGCCTGCTTTTTGAGTAAAGCGTCCTTCACTGAGTGCCTGAAGCCAACGAGATGGTTTCTCTGCTCTTTGCTGGGATGATGCTGACTGTGCTGCTCTGTTTTCTGCAGGTTGGCACTCACATTCGGGCCAAGCGAAAGCGGGAGGAACTCAGTAACGTCCTGGCAGCCATGAGGAAAGCTGCTGCCAAGAAGGATTGAGTAGCACAGTCTGTAGCTCAGTAAAGTCCTTTCTCACAAAAGCACTGTAGTGACTCAGTGGTATACCTGCTTCAGGCTGTGGGGGCTGGGGTGGCTCCGAGGGATGCTGAGGGATTGTGCTGACAATCCCAAAGATGCAGAAATTTGCACAGCTCTTTTATTTGATCTTCAGCTGCCTTTATTCCCCTCTTCTACTCACTCCTACATCATGGAACTTCTACCTTCCTTGATGTGGATGAACTCCTTTCAAAATCCATTCCTTATGCCTGTTGTAATAGGAGGGAGGGCTTCTTGGTCCATCATTCTGCCTCAAAATGGGCACTAGAGGAAAAGGAGAAGTTTTCAGAGGGCAGAACCTTTGCCCCTGTTCTTTGTGCCCAGCTGTATGGTGGGATGCTCAGAGGAGAAGTGGGCCTGACTACTCCACTGAACAGCAAGTTCAGCAAGTAAAAGGGGGAGAAGGGGATGACTGCCACAGGTGATGGGCAGCTGCTGCCTGCCTGTTCAGGCAATCCAGCTCCTGGGATCATGGCTAAGACAAAGCACCCGCTTGATCTTCATGGTAATAGCCAAATCCTTCTGGGAGACAGACTGCTGCCCCCTCCCCCTGGTTTGGGGATGCAGGCAGAAGTTGCTGCAAAATACCGTATGCATTTTCTAGCCAAGCACTGTGCTCCCAGATCTGGAGTTAGCAGAAGAAATACTTAAAAACCAACCCCCAAAACAGGAGGCAGGCGTTAGAGAGCTGTGCTTTACCATTTCTGGTGGCTGTAAGGTCATAAGACAAGGCCTGTGTGGACCTGTCTCAGGGACTTGGTGGGCACCTGCGAACACTGGGACATCCTTAGCCTAAGTCTCCTGTCCACGCTTGTTCTCGTCACTTAAGCTTGGATGCGGTCCTGGTAGCGTCCCACGTTCTGGAAGAGGAATGCGCCTCCAGCTCGGACCCGGCCTTTCTCAAGACATAGATCATCTGCATATTCAGCACCGTATCTTCAAATCATGAGAACTGCAGTCACTAAAAGCTGCCTAAATTTCAGCGGGATCATTCTTTATTCCCCACTAGGGATTACCTAGGTGAGACACGAGACAATTGCTATTCTTCCAGCAGAAGGAAATAACTTTTCAATGCTCCATGTAACTACTCTTCCCCTATTTAATAAGTCCTATTTAAATTCAGCTTTTTCCAGTGTTTGCCATAAGATGAAGTACTCAAATTCTCTCAACCAAGCCTGTGTTTATTGATGCACAACAGTCATGTTAACACAATGCCTTTTTTCACTCAGTGAACATAATACAGCTGCTGCAGTGGCAAAGACGGTCAGTAGTGGAGAGCAGCACTGACTGCTGATACTGAGCAGGCTGCTCTTCTGTCCCAGTCTGCCTGTTTTGAGCTTGGAGTTGTTTCAGAGGGTATGTGATTTATTCTGGAAAAGGAGAACCATGTTCCTCTGTACCTAAATGCACTAGCTCTGCTTCTGTGTCCTAGAATTCCAGTTTTCCCTCAAGCTTAGCATGGTCTTTTAAGCCAAAGCCAGGAGGGGTTCCTGGGAACTACTCAACCACCAGTGTACATCAGAAACGCTCAGTATGTTCCACCTGTTAACGTTTCCTTAAGCAGGTACTTGGTTTACAGTGCAAAAAATGAAAAAATTCCTTAAAGCAATAGAGTGACTAAACCAGCTCCACTGCTGGTAGCCAATAACGTGCATTCCTTAGGTAAAATTTCACAATTGAATTTTATTGGAAATACTTGAGTTGCATCATAATTCACTATTAAAGAGTGAGAAATACTTTATTCTACCGAAGCTCTAATTCATCTCAGCAGCTGCGCAGCAGCAATAGCTCCCTGCCCCTGTTTAGGATCGCCCCATTTCTGGGCTGAGGCAGAGCAGTAAGGGACAAACCACCCTTCAGTCATCAGGTAGGTGGACGTCATCCTCCAGCCAAATCAAGTTTTGAAAATGCTATATCAAATACTTCCTTGTAGTGCTCAACAAAATGCACTTCTAGTCCTTCTGTAATGAATCCAGCAAGGTCATAGTAATCCTTTTTATTCTCTGATGGCAAAATGATACAAGTAACACCTGCCCTCTTCGCCTGTGGGGAAAAAGAAAATAATGTTGTCAGTGTGTTTAATCCTAGAAATCCATCCGTCTACTAGAAACAGATTCTCTCCCATTTTAGAAAGGCAAGCACAAGCACGTTCCTTTAGGAGCACTACCTGGCTCTGCTCTTCTACAGAGAGCAGCAGGGACATTATTTACTGGCATTAGCACAGGTCATGTTTGAGATCTCCCCGAGCCCGCCAACCACACTCTCCAGCAGCTGCATGGACAGCTGAAGCGGGAGGTATTTCAGCAGAATGATGACAGCACACCAGGGCATTTTTATGCCAATTCACAATGTTTTACAGAGTTTTAGAAGTCTGCTCCAACTGGGATAAACCCCAGAGTTAAATGAAGAATAGACCCACCCACCACATCATGACCCCTGCCACCATTCCACAGAACACTGATACGGACACAAAGGAGCACATTAAGTGGCACCTCCTCCTCAAAGCTTCCACCCACCCTCGTTATGGGTGCTCTTGCATTTATCTCCGTGGGGCCATTCACACTCCTGCAAGTGCAGCCCATCATCAGATATGCAGAGATCTCTATCACGAGTAAGTTCCATTATAAAGCAAAATACAAAATTATCCATTTTAGATCCATGTAAGATAAGGGAATCGCCTAGCACAAGGCTGTGGCCTGAACAGATGTTGGGACAGTGGACAGGACACTGGTAGCACAACATGCTACCAGAAAGAGCTAATAGCATCCTCAAATACAGAAAAAATGCGTGCGATGCAAGGCTGATGTCAGACAGTTGTGCAGATGAGAAGTACTGAGAGATTCATGCTTGGAAAAGAATTCTGAAAACTGCACAGAGTTAAAAGACCAAGCACCTCTGTAGGTCTAGTACTTGGGAGAGTGCTTCAGAGACCTCTAAGTTTGCTAAATAAAAAGAGGATTAAGTGACTTGAAAGAAAGTTCACAGTGAAGAAATGCAAGGTACCTCAAATAAGTTCCTTCAGTCTCAAACTGAAAAACATAGGAGTATCAGTATGAAATTTTAGGCCAGGCAAATTCAAGCCATAACTAGGACATATTAACGTTTAGAATACCTTAATGTTAAGAATGATATTATGACCACCTTCAAATCTATTCTGGATGCTCCCCTTAAAACAGGCTCTTTATCCCCACACAGATTGTAAGGAACAGCCTGTGACAGAGAAGGCAGCTGTAACAGCCAGATGACCCCTTCCACCCTCAGTACCACCAGTCTGTTAATTTGCTATACGTGAATGCAGGCATCCTGGCACAAAGCCTCGGGTCCCATCTCCGTCCTCACAGCCAGGGACAGAACCAAGACCGCCCTGCTCACTCAGCAGGCATCTCCACAACGCGTCACTGCCTCTCCCTTTCACTACAGGAGCAACCTCCTTGGTTGTCCCAGTCACCCCCGAGACGGATCTGGGGCTCTCCCCCACAGATGATGCACGGAGACAGAACGAGCTCTTACCGCGATGGTCTTCTCCTTGATTCCACCAACAGGAAGAATTTTTCCAGTTAACGACACCTCTCCGGTCATGGCCACGTTCTGCCTCACTGGGCAATTCAGGGCCAGTGACAGCAGCGCTGTTACTATAGTACACCCTGCACTTGGTCCATCCTTTGGTGTTGCTCCCTGTCAAAAAAAAACAAAAGCACAACAAGCCCCCCTTGCCTTTAACTCACCTGCAGGTTAGCAAAGCCAGACAAGAGCTTTGCCATTGCTTTTTTCATGTTGGCACCAGTTTCAGGGGGTCTTGTACTTTGCTGGCACAAAGGTTTTTGTGGAAGCGCTATCTGAACTGGCACATCTAGCAACAACTTGTCACTCCTCATCATTCCTCATCTTATTCGTGAGGAATCAACCAAATGAGCCTACAGTTTGGTTTCTGGCCTGATGCCACCATGACACTCGTAAGGCTCAGGACTGTGAATAATCAACTTGAGCAAAAAATGAGCACGAACACTTTGAAACTTTTTGTTGGCCTAAGCCAACCATGGAAGCAAGTAACACAGGTCAGTATTGCAAGGGTGGACAATAACAAGAATCACAAAACAGTGGAGAACAATACCAAAAATCATTCAAGGCAGAAAACACTGAGTTTAGAAACCCAACAAAACCCAGGCCTAAGCTAGTAACAGCCTGGATGGATCTCAGATCAAACAGATCTCTGAGGTAAAAACGCCAAAGAAACAAATATTTGAGAGGAACAAAGACAGAGAGAACATCCACTGCTTTCCGATCCTCCAGGAAAGCAATGCTCAGGTAACAACCACACTCCTGGTGCATAGGAAGCTGCAATAAGGAGACCGTGGACTATGTTAAAGCATGCTTTAACAGAAGCAAAGCGTGGGTACGGTGGTAGCACAGACTTTGTCTTCAGTAAAGCACCTGCCCAAAGCTGTTACGCAGTGTCTGAGCACACCTAAGCATGGCGTGCATTTGCTCTCTATCCCAAACACTGGAGAAGTGCAACCACTGCCATTATGCTGACCAGGAACCATGGCACAGAGCAGCATTTTCAGTAATGCATAAATAACTTGAAGCCTTTAGGAATGACTGGTAACAAAGGCTAAACTTTAGCTTCCTGGTAGCTGCAGACAAGCTTTTATCCAGCTTACTTATCTCTATGTCAGGGTTTCGCCATCTGCAAAACAGGGCCAACAGCTACAGCAAAGTGTAAGATACCTTTCAGCATTATCAAATCCCCTGCACTCCTGCCACGTGCTTGCTGCAGACAGGAATGAACACACAGCTCATAAGAATGTTTTCACAGGATCCTGAGGAAAATGACTTCTTTTTCAGGTAATACTGCTAAGACAGCGCATTCTGCGCCAGCTTCGTGTCAGAGTAAGCAAGACAGCCTAGCTGCTATGCCTGTCCTCTGAATTCTTCATCACATTACCTCTGGCACATGCAAGTGGATATGGGAAGACATCAGAAAGTCATTGCTGGGTTCCTTCTGCATCAGAAAGGCTCTTGCAAACGTGTAGGCTATTTTGGCACTCTCTTTCATTACATCCCCCAGTTGCCCTGTTACTTCAAGGGACCCGTCCTTGTTCTCCTTGTCTTTGGGTCGTTTCAGGGATGTTTCAACAAACAGAGTGGAACCTCCTATAAAGGAAACAAAAATTGCATCCTGAGAAAAGTTAAAGGGAAATAGAAGCATAAGGCTTTGATGATACAGAAATTTGAATTGATGCAGAAGTTTGCAATTTGAGGCTTTCTAATGAGACACTGGCTTTTGGATGAAGAGCAATCTAAACCTGCTCTCAAAGTCCCTTCAGAAAGTCACAAATCTCAACAGAGCTGCATTGCCAGTCTCTATTCATTGCTTCTTTAGACTTCACAATCCACCAATACAGGTGGAAACAAGCAGTTCTTATAATGGTTTCAGGCACTTTTTGGCTATACAGTAAGGTGAGATCAAACCATACCACACTTCTAGTCAGTTCTGCTTTCCAGTGCCAGATATCTTTACCTTATCCGCTGTAACGATTTATTGCCCTTTTAACTACTTTCAAGATCTCAGTGCTACCCAAAGTCAATCAGAGTACAGAGGGGTCATATATAAAAGTCTAATCCTTTAACACGTGCTGTATTGCCACTCAGCGGTGCACACAAGCCCCCATATTACTAGGGGAGTAATGAGGAACTAATTACTAATAACAACTAGCCACCTTGATCCGCTCCAAGAGTGCCAGAATACCTGAACCTGCCCTTGACGTCGAAAGCCAAGTTGGTACTGACACAGCACAGGTGAGATGCAGTGTGCCTCAGCTGTGCTCTAAGTCAGAACAGCACCTCCTGCTTTTAAGAAAGCAAACTTTTGTCCTTGCTTTTAGCAAAGCTTATGCTTTTAATCGTCACCGTTTGTAATGGATGTGGTTCACATGGGATACAGAGCATAAAGAGAAGGCCTGAAGTCAAAATTAGCCTGGCCTAATATCAAAGGGTACTTTTGTATTAGAAGTCAGAATCTAAAAAGCCACAGAAGTTAATGCTGCTAATTCCAGTAGAACTTCACTGGACTTGATAGGGATAATTCCGTTTGAATACCACATTCAGTTTATAACAATTATATGAAGATGCAGACACGCTTCAGTTGCCCAGCTAGTACTTACCTCTCAGAACCTGCAGCCTCACCTCAATGCAGGAGAAGAATTTCTCCTGGAAACACATTAACCCAAAAGTCACTGTTGAACTGCACAATTGTGTGGCTGCACAACTCTTACCCATAGCTGTCCAAGCCAGACCCATTACCACTCCTGGAGGAGTGGTTTCATACATTCGATCCACAGTGAAGATGGGCTTTCCTACAAAGTCCTGCAGGTTTTCAGGTGTTACTTGGACTGTCTCTGCTTCTCCACTCACAATTTTATAGGCCGATTTTCTCAATACCTGAGTGAGACAGGAGTCAGTTTCTGCAGAAAAAGCTGAGAATGCTGAAGCAAAGAGTTTATGATTACACATGATTTTCTCTCACCTTTTCAACCTGTTTCTGTAGATTCCTCACCCCACTCTCTCTGCAGTACTGCTTGATGAGAACAGTCAACACATCCGATGTAATTTTGGCTTTGTTTTCATCCAAGCCACACAGAACTCGTGCTTGAGGGACCAAGTACCTCTGAAAGAGACCACCCACCACATTCTTCTGTTAGTACTTGTGAAAAAAGTCTGGTGGCTACAATTAACTTCATTCTGCCATTAGCACAATGCCATTTTCTGGAGTTCACAGCCTGTCTGATATAGCATGGTGGCATTGCTTTACCTTGGTATTCAAGTTAGGGGAACTCTGTCCAACATACCATGTGCCTAATATGTGCTGATATAGTTGGATGTACAAATGTAAATTTGAAGCTGCCAAAAACATCAGATGTCATTCACAGCACATCACTGAAGTAGTTTCTCTCACCTCTGCAATTGCAAGTTTCTCTTCTGCTACGTATCCCGACACATTGATGACTTCCATTCGATCCCGCAGTGGCTCTGGAATGGTTTCTGTTACATTGGCAGTACAAATAAAAAGTACCTGAAAGCATAACAGGACCATATTAGGCATTTTCATTAACCTGCTGCTTTACTCCAAGCAGTACTTACTCCCTTACCTCTATGTACCTCTGGCTGAAAGGCTGAAGCAAGATTTGAAGGGCTGCAGCAAGATCATTTTCTCTGTGAAGTCTACTTTTTATTGCAGAAAAAGCTTTGGATTCCAGAACTATGTAGTAGAATGTTCCCTACCCACCAAAACAAAGCAGCACAAACTCGGATATCTGAACGGTCTGATAAGGGCCAGGAATCTATTTGCCTCCATGTATGGGGTGATCTAGATCTCTCTTCTAAGTTATTTCTACCTTCTAAGAAGTTAGCATAAAAGAAAACTATGTATATGTACTGATAATCCGTCAATTCTGCAATTAATAGAAGCTGCACAAAATACACAACTTACAAAGGCAACCAAAAGCAAAAGCTAGACAGCAGCATAAATCATAGCAACTCTGCCAATCACCAGGAAGAACAAGCTCCTGCCCTTTCCAGCTGCAGCCACGTGCATCTTCCCAGCTCTGCAGGAAATCAGGGCTATAGGCCGTCTGCTGGTGGCTGTGTTCTGTTCTCTAAGTGTGCATGAACGCTTCAGGTAAGCCAGCTCCTGCAGAGGCCTGTCCTATACCACCTATGCCTCAGTCCTTCTGTTCTACTGTCTTAGTTTCTAACTGAAACTTTCTCTCAGTGTCTGCTACAAAGCTGTGTTTTGGAAGACAAGGAAAGCAAGGCTGATAACACCCGGCAGTGCTGAACAGAACCAAGGACATTTGTATGTCTCTGCCAGGAGAGTGAAGAGGCTGGGGGGGCCATAGGGAGCTGGGAGGGGACAAGAACGGGGAAGCTGACCCAAAGTGACCAAAGGGATATTCCATACCATATGGCATCATGTGATATAAGGAAGGGAAGTGAGCGGGGAGGGCCCGTTTGCTTGGGGGCTGGCTGAGCATCGGTCGTGGTCGGTGAGCGATTGCTTTGAACAATCACTTGTTTTGTATATAATTCTCATTAGTGTTATTGTACTCTCTTTTCCTCTTTCTGTTAGTAAATAGTTTCTATCTCAACCCACAAGTTCTACCTTATTTCTCGATTCTCCCCCCCATCACAGCTGGGGGGGGGGGGGGGGGGGAGCGAAAGGCTGTGTGGGGTTTCCAGGCCTGCCTGCTCAAACCAGAACATCAACTTCCCAGCTGATTAAACCACAAGCATCTTTTCATGGTCAGGAAGTTTTCTGCATTGATACACACTCATACATTCCAGCTCGACAACTCTGCAGGAGGAAATACCTTTGATAAATCCACGGCGACATCGAGGTAATGATCCAAGAAGTTTGAGTTCTGTTCTGGGTCCAGCAGCTCCAGAAGGGCTGAGGATGGATCCCCCTGATATCCTCTTCCTATTTTATCCACCTATGGGAAACAAAATTTAAATGCCCTAAGAACTTTTTCATCACAACAGGCTCTCAGGCAAACATTTTTTAAAGGCTCCATCTCAAAATCTTCACGTGTTTGCTCAGAAGCAACCACTACCATTCCATAAGTTTGCTGTGGACTCACCCAATTCACCACTATCCTACAGGTACGAGCATGCAACACACCGACAAGACATGGGACTTCAACAACGGTGCAGAAAAGCCCCAGAGTCTCAGGAGCATGCATACAATCAACAAATAAGTAAGTTAGCACGGATGAGTGAGCTATTATTTGTCAGACCAAGCTATAATCACAGAACAGATGGCTTATTTCATAGGGGAAGGACTACAGGGTACTAGCTTTCACCATTTCCCTAATATTTAATCTAAGACGCCCTACTCACTCTGCTCAAAGTACAGATTTCATTACCTTTCAAATCATTAACCAGTTACTCATTGGTTTCATCACACTGCAACTCATTACTCAGCCCCATAGTCCTCCATACAATTCCCAGGCCATCTGCTGTCAGTCTTTCCCAGGCACGGCCCACAGAGCTAGAGACCTTTGGACAGAGCTAGAGACCTATAACATCTGCTGTTATATCCTGTCCTTATCTGCTTCTCTGCAAAGCAGTAGGCTGGAAGATCTGGCTCTTACCTATTCTTAAATCAGACCTGAAATTGACTGCAAGCCTCTAATTCCTTACAGTGTTGCTTTAGACTTGCCAGAGTGACACTTCCTAATAATCACAAGGACAACACTGGTTTTGTGCACAATGCTGTACCCGCACCCAGACAGGGAACATAAGAACGACTGTATTCTCTGAATACTCAGTCAGCACCACTATGATCCTTGTGATCCAAGTAGCTGCAATTTAAAGAGAAAGATGCAACTGAAATGTAAAAGTTGAAGTCTGTTACAGGACGAGAAAACAAAGGTCTAAGGCATCATTCTTACTCAGAGAACTCTACAGCACAATTTAAAACCAAAATAAATCTAGGGCTTTTAGGAATGTTACTGCTGCACCTTTCAGCAGTAGGGGGTCAACAGTTGGTACATCAGGTTTTTAATCAGCAAAAACTAAAGAGAAGGTACATCACCTCATCAATCAGTATAAGTGGATTCTCTGTTTTGGTCTTCTTCAGACACTGGATGATCTTTCCTGGCATTGCTCCAACATATGTCCTCCTGTTTTACCAGAGACTGCATTTAGGGAAGAACTAGGAAATATGGCATACATCACAACACAAAACATGCAGATGATGGAACAAGTACATCCTGCTGGGAAAGTAGTCCATATTTCTTTAACATTTATCAAAAGCATTCTCCATCACCACACTAAGCACCAAGACCCATTTAGTCTGTTTCTAGTAGAGGTCAGACTTGAATTTTGGCAGAATACTCTTGAACTTGCAGCTTCTAGCTTTAGTTTTATCCTCTTAAATCAGTGATAAGCAAATAGGTAACGCTGAGAACAGAGAGGGTTGAATAGCAACTTCTTGATTTTGGTTAAAGAAATGTTAGAAGAGGAAACATTTTGTTCCCTCACTCGATGTGGGGAAAAAAGGAGGATCAGTGTAAATCAAAAGGTACACTGAAGGTACATACTGCTAACAGACAAAGCACAATCCTGCCAGAGCAGCAGGCAGAAGCAGAGCAAGAGGGTAACAAGAGGGTTGCAATAGGCTGAATGCCAACAGGCACAGAGCAGAGAACATCCTGAAGTATGTATAACACTTATGTCTGCTTTGGTATCACATGGGGCACAATGTCATAGGTTCAACTCATACTGTAGAACAGCTACACTTCTTACTAGTTTGAAAAACTTGCTCTTTTTGTTTCGAAGTGTATGTGGAGAGAAAATAACCTCTGGCAGGGTCTGATTTACTGCTATTTGTAGTCACTACTTCTTGTTCCTCCCATGCATTTTCTTGTTCCCAAGTACTCCTCATGCAGCACCTTGCTCCTGATCATTCAGAAACCCAGCCTCAAGTACACTGGAACACGTCAACCACCTGGCTGAAACTGATGCTATTCTCCAGTGCTGGCATTTACAGACAAATACGAATTACATTTGGCATTTAAGTCTGATGCTTTTGAGAAGCTCAAACAACTTTCCAGAATCCTCCTGTAGTATACCTGAGAAGCACAGGGCAATTGCATTTCAAGGCAAGAATATGACTACGATGTACTTTGCTATCATGGTCACCTCTTCCTACATCCAACGCCTCTCAGCAGGAGCTGGCAGAACTGAGATGAAATTACAAACATTGTCCAAATTCAGTTACGCTCCTATTTTGACAACAACAATTAAAACTGCTGGATAGATAAACTGCTCGGGGTGCACTGACCTGTGTCCTTTTATTTCTGCTACATCAGTCATCCCTCCAACACTGAAGCGGAAGTACTCTCTGTTTAGGGCTCTGGCAATGGAGCGGGCGATGCTGGTTTTGCCGACCCCAGGGGGGCCATAAAAGCACAAGATCTTCCCTTGGGTGGATCCTCGCAGCTGGCTGACTGCTATGAATTCCTGTACAACAGAGGAAGTACCAGTAATGAACAGGGCAAGTGCAGCAACACCAGAACATATTTGTCAAGCAACGCTTACAGAATGAGCATCATACACAAAACAGGTCCTCAAAAGAGTTGGGGAGAACAAGGGAAGAAGTAAAGTTACTGGTACAACTCTTCCACTGTACAGAATTAATTACATCAGAAATCAAAGCCACAGACCTGCTGATGCAACTCAACTTCTGTTGGGCCTACTCAGCACGAATAGCGCTAGCGCTGACACACAACGTGACAGGCTGGTGCTCCAAAGGGACTACACGCTTGCTGATGGGCAACACTGGGCTCTCCATGGATCACTTAAAATAACGAATTATGTAGGGGAATTAAGTCACAAGTCTTGGATACTGCTAGGGAAAGAACCCTCCAGAATCCCACTGAGAATCACAGAAAAGACATTTCATACCCTTTGTCCTTCTCTGCAGATTGGAACAAAGCAATTTAATACAAGCAATGTTCTAAGATGTCTAAGAATTTTCTGTTTTATTATACATACCACACCTCACTGTTAGCTTAGGAGGTGCCTATACAGCTTCTGTTTCTGTGCACAGTGATTACCGAGGTGGCCAAACTGACCTGCACTGTCCTCAAGGCAAATGGAAATGGCATCTAGGTCAAGATGAAGGCTACCTACACTCAGTGTCTGCACCTGCCTCCTCCATGCAGGACATTTTCATGCACTCCTCTCAGAACTCTGCCAACACGGGGTTGTGTCTTGCTGCCCGAATTTACTGGCTGACTGAAAGCACGAACCTGCTCCAGTCCTCTGCAGGCAGAGGCAGCTCCCACAGCAAGCTGCTGCTGTTATCTAGAACAGGTCCCTAATTATGGCAAGTGCAGGTGGGACACCAGCAAGTGACAGAAATCGTGGAGCAAGGCAATGCTGAGAACAACCTTGCCTGCTTGTTATGAGGCTACAAGGCACACACCATAAGCCCTCCCAGCACCCAGCACAACTCTGGGGACACGTAAAGGTGATGAGGCAAATATGCATCTGAGCTAACACTCCCCCGCTGCTTAACTGTAGAGATATAAGCAGAGGGTCAGTGTGTTTTAGGCAGGCAGAAGCCTTGCCTGTCACGATGAACCATCTTAATAAATTCTCAATTACAATTGCATTGATTGCAATCAATTATGATTGCATTGACTGCAATCCAAACGTTGCTCCCCTTGGAGCATTCATTTCCTCACCATTAAGTAACAGAAAAAAACCCCTATCATTTGAAATCAGAACATGACAATTAAACACATTAGTTTAACACCAGAACGTTCCTACAGCTTTCTGTAATTCATGAACTAACGCAAATTCAATGGAGAGCCAAAAGCTGAAACACAATCAAACTGCCTGCTGTCAGGCAGAGTGTGAAGCTGGGCTCTCTGCCCACTCCTGCCTTACCAGAATTCGCTTTTTGACATCATCCATTCCATAATGATCCTCCTCCAGAACTGCTCGGGCTCTGGCCAGCTCCAGGTTCTCCTCGCTGCACTTACCCCATGGGATGGATGTCAGCCAGTCCAAGTAGTTCCGTGTAACACTGACAGAAATATACAAATGAGAGGGTGATTTCACAACAAACTCCCACCTTCCTCCACTGCCTTTCAAAACAACCTCATCTCAAAAAAAGTGAGATATGAACTGGACTCAGCAAGGGCAGACTATGAAAATATCATCATTATCTGGGCAGCCATTGCTAGCCTTGAACTGTGGTCTTCATTCCCTTGCCTCTTTCCCAGAAAATCCAAACCTTTGTCTCAGGAAAGCAAAATCTGTGCAAAACAACCTTGGCCAGGGTAGTGACTTTGTTTTGTTGAGCTCCTTTGTCAGCTTACTCTCTTTTGCCCACATTATTCAGGAGACAAAGGCTGTCAGCCTGCCACATGAGCATTTTGTAACTAGAGCAACAGTCACAGTAAGCGCTGCACGCAAATCCTACTTGTAGTGAAGCAAGAAAGGCTTGCCAGCAAAACCTGTTGGCTACCCACTGGCTGCACAGCAGTGCTGTAATTAGACTTGAAAAGGTAACGCTAACTTTGGGGTTATTTTTGGGTCCCACAGGCTGGTATCACCAAGCATCACAAGCGCACACTGCTCCCAGTCATAAGGCATTGGAAAACATCTTACGACTTTGCCAAAACTTTTGGTCTAATGTTCTAGCAATAAAACAGACCTTTTATTTTAATTACAGAAAATTACCAATTAAATCAAACAGGCAGCACCACTTAATTTGGAGAAAAGGAAATTGTTCAAAAATGCCGGTATTTTTCCACTGTGGTCTTCTACCCTTACCCCTCTTCAGAAGCGAAAGATTAGAAATTTGTCAAAGCAGAAACTTGTCATCGGCAGAAAGATTCTATTTTTCTTGTGAAAATCCTATTATTTTATTTTTATTTTTTTTAAATGTACCTCAAACATACTGCTACTGCTGCATAGAATTCCCCTGTATGATTTTTTTGTGCTCTTTTGGCTCCTGTCTGAAGCTGTGTGAGATGGTCTGTAAGCTCTGAACTACTGTCAAGTGTTTGGATTGGGTTATGAAACTTAAAATTAGCAAACTAGTGTTCTCTGCTACCCAGTGGGCCGAGAGAATGCAAAAGAAAGCTTCCTGGCTCAGAAACAAGGAAGGAAGAAGAGCTGGATGAACAGTATGACAGAGATCTCAGGTTGGGAGAAAAGGACGTTAATCCAGAAGCTAACAATAAAGGTAATCAGTTTAAAGAGACTAATACTGAGAGGAACACAAGTGTATAAAAGCAGCACCTGTCTGCTCTAAAACTGCACACTCAGATCAGGGATTCAAACGCACTGCCATAGGGTCAGGTCTCACCCCTGCCTTTGTGGATTGTGCTCACAGCAACATCTCACAGGTCAAAGTGGCCCCAAATTGGCTCTAAATTGATCAAAAGTTGCAGAGAGCGGTGTCATGGAGAAGTCTGCAGGATGCAGTGAACAGTAAGTTTGCATTATGAGCACAGCCTCCCTAGTGGCTGGCTGCTCACAGGATTCGCTCTGGCAATCACCACACCAACAAAGCTTTGGCTTTTTTCTCCCAAGTCCTTCCTCTGCAAACTTGCTACTGCTGTTTCTCTGAAGGAAAGGGACAGGCTGTATGCTGGCTGTCAAGTCCAGTGTGCAGCTCCTAGTTTCCTCCCTTCTCCTAGCACATGATTTTCAAGATGTGTTTCATCCAAAGGATATGCTCACCCCCAAACACAGTCACTTATTTACTCTAGCACAGGTACTTTGTTTTGGAAGCAAAGGTTTGAGCTCAGAAGCGCTGATGACTACACTGACTGCTCATTGCACTATCAAGTGTCACCTCAATAGACACGAATGTTCAAAGCAGTTTCTGACAATCCATGCCACAGATTACGTGTCAAAATATACTTGCTCCTTTGCAGCTCCAAACCTGCCCCAGCACTTCAGGAGCTGACTCAGGCAGCTGAGCCAGGGCTGTGTGTTAGCTACTCGCTTCTTTCCTCTAGCATTTAATGAAAACATGGAGGACAAGAGAGAAGAACTAAACTTAAGGGCCTGTCCTAGTTTCTAACAGAAGTTACGCTTCTCGTAGTGTCTAGTATGAATTTATCTTGTACCTCCGAGATACTGATAACATCCTGGCAGTGCTGAACGGAGCCGAGGACATAACTCACTTCCACATTCCTCTGCCAGTGAGATAGTTAAGGGGGGCATAAGGAGCTGGGAACTGGGAGGGGACAGGATCAGGGCAGCTGACCCAAATTGGCCAAGGAGCTATTCCATCCCATATAACAATCATGGGATTGGTTGCTGCGTTTCCGGGTTCCGTTCGTTACGGAAGGGGGCTAGCCGGGAGGAAGGGTCACCAGTGGCTGTGAGCCCTTGCTCTGCGTATCCTCTTTATATAAATATATATGTACTGTTATTTCTTTTGTTCTCTTTACTATTTTAGTAAATAGCATTTATCTCAACCCACGCATTTTACTGCATATCTCTCTACTTCTCTCCCCCGTCCCATTTGGGGAGGGGGGAGAGTGAGTGAATAACTGTGTGGAACTCAGCTATCTGCTGATATAAACCATAACAGGGCCAAAGGAATCACTGCACTTTTCACGAAGAGGAAAGAACTGCACAGTACTTATACATAGCATTAGGTTGCAAGAGAAGAGCTACAGTGCTCAAAAAAAGGTCAGTTATAGCAAAACACAGAAGATTTAGAGAACAACATCACAACTACGATGTTAAAACAATTAAGGCAAAAAGAAAAAAGAAACTCTACAGGTAAAGGCTTCACAGAACTGGATTGATTTCTGTCAGTCTCCTAACTAATCCTGACAGGACACAGCCATGCACTTACTTGAATTCTGAGGAGTGATTATCCAGTAAGCTCAACTTGTTCAACTCTTCATCGATCACATCCATAACGTGCTTTGGCACCACAAGCTCCTTTAGTCGCTCACGGAATTTTTCTTCTATGGCATCCTTGTCCTCTTTTTCCAGACCTAGCTCTTTTTTAATGATCTTCAGTTGCTCCTGGAGAAGATACTTGCGATGGGTCTGCTTGATCTTCTCTTCAACCTGAACACAGCAACAAGTATTGTAACCTCTGTTCCTGGTACCACCCAAACAACATCAAATGCTTTCAAACAGAAGGCTGCGGGGGGACCTTACAGCAGCCTTCCAGGACCTGAAGGGGCCTCCAGGAAAGCCGGGGAGGGGCTTTTTGCAAGGACGGGTAATGACAGGACAAGGGGTAATGGTTATAAACTGGAAGAGGGTAGATTTAGACTAGATACAAGGAGGAAATTCTTCCCTGTGAGGGTGGTGAGACACTGGAACAGGTTGCCCAGAGAAGTCGTTGATGCCCCCTCCCTGGCAGTGTTCAAGGCCAGGCTGGATGGGGCTTTGGGCAACCTGGTCTGGTGGGAGGTGTCCTTGCCCATGGCAGGGGGGTTGGAACAAGATGATCTCTAAGGTCCCTTCCAACCTGAACCATTCTGTGATTCTATGAAACACTTCTGAGTTATGACCTTTTCAGCAATTGAAAACAAAACAGAAACACAACACAACAGATTTGCAGCATGTTCTAATATAACAAGCAACTCTAGTTGTACCATTTAAGGTCTTATCATGCTCCAGTTATTCCCACAATGTCTACACTCAACTCCAAGTAACATCATTTAGGCCATTGGTGGTCTGGGAAGATCACAACTTCGATTTGACTGGAGCTCTGTTGATCACAACCACAGGCCTAAACCTACAAACACTGACAGTGTAACTACCTATGTATGCTGCTCATTTACATACGGACAGATATACTATAAACAGGACCACGGTTTTTTGTAAGCAACTCTGAAAATCACCTGCAAAGCAAGACCTTCCTTTTGAGCAAGGGAACACGTTTTGTCACAGAACTCTTCTACACTCCTCTACCTTCGCATGTCTCTTCTTTCCTTTGACATATAACTTCTTGCTCATCTTTGCCCACTATCCAAGCATATTTACGAGCTGTGCAGTTTAATTTATCTCCCAGAAGGAAAAACTGTAGTTCATCCTTCTTGCCGTCCTCCCAGGAAATTTAGGCCTGGCTGACATTTCAGTTTTCATTTCAGACAGTAATTGGGACCTCAAAGTCCTTTTCTACACTGCTGTTTTCTGTGCTGTTGCCTGTCCTGTTGCATGAGGCTATTCCAAACAACACGTGAGAGTATAAATTTCTCTTTGCTGAGCTCAAGGAGGTTCTTTGTGACTCTCTGCGGGACATTACCAGGAAGCTGCAGCTAGACTTCATACTGTTGATCACAATCCTTTCTGCCCAGCAGTCCAGCCAATTTTTTCACCCACCTTGTATTTCATTCTTCCAGTCCATATCACCCCAATTTGGCCATAAGAAAAATAAAGACCATGATAAAGGCCTTGCTAAAGTCAACGTATACAGAACTTAATGCTCTCCCTTTGTCTTCTAGGCCTTCTTATCAGAGAAGGTCATCAGGATGGTTAAACAGAGTTTCCTCTTTGAAAACCCCTTCTGTCTCTTCTAAATCATCTCCTTCTCCTTCATTTGCCTGCACAGGGCTTGCAGGAAGAAAAAGATTTAACAGCAAACTCTATATGACTTTTAAAAACATGCAAGAAAAATCACATTTCTAGTGGAAAAAGAGTAACAAGTAACAAGCAACTCTTATTTCTCATCCTTTTAGAGCACGTACCACGATCTTGCTTTAAAATTCCTCACTGGCAGTGCTAAATACCACCGTGGTGCACATGATATAAACATATGCCAGCCATATTACTCGAAAGACTTACCTCCCGTCCAAGACGTTGCTGAAGTTTGCTCAGCTCATATTCCTTCTTTAAAAGGGAAAGGGCTTTGTAAAGTCGTTTAGGAATCTGGAAACGACAGATGCAAAATAAGTTTTCAAACACTGCACTCTTGTTAATTCCCTGCACTCCAGCACACACAGATGTAGACAGACTGACCATTTAGCAATTCAGCAGCATGCAACCAAAGTGTGAAAGACTTCTGTTGTCAAAGATGCAGAGCATCTGGACTTTCCCTGAAGCAGAGTTATTAATTACTCACTGTATCCTTCAGCAAGAACCTTCTCGCTGATATTAACCTATCAAAGGCAGCACTGGTGTCTGCCCTGTACCGAGGCTCACAGAGAAATTATGAAATATTAAAGACACGCTTGCTAGTACAAAACAGCTAGTACAGCATTAGTTAAAAGTTTCATCTTACACTGGTTTCTTCCAAGATGTCTTGAAGTTCATGCGACTCTGCCCCTGTCAGTGCGGCACCCATGTCGCTCAGATAGATAGGGTTATCTACCACACGTTGTCCAGCCTGCATCATCTGAAGTACAGACTCTCTGGAAAAACAGTTAAAAAAAAAAAAAAAAAACAAAAACCCAAACGTTCAGTAAATTCTCACAATTCATAAGAGAGTAATCTTATGAAGTTATTTGCTTGTTAAGATGGTAAAGAAATGCAACTCAGTTTTATAGCAAAATAACTTTTTAAAAATTTGACTAAGCCTGTGTTCAGTAACAAGTCATGTATAACTTGATAAAACGAATGACCACTGATAAATACTATCAAGTATATGAAATGTTAACAGCTATGTAAAATTTTTGTGTCCCACTATGCTAAGCTTCATGGTCATAAAACACGCCTAAGACTTTTATTGCAGTGAGCTTCACTTAGACCCAGCCTACCTGCTCCAAGTCCTACCTCACATTCAAGTCTCGCATAAGATTTTAAAACGTCCTCATTTTCTAACAGCAGACCTTACATTCCCAAACAAAAGTCTAGGTAGCAACTCAGCAAGCGTCTCTTCTTTGTTATAGCAAAAGGTCAAGTGGAACAGAAAACCTCAGGGTACTCCAGCCTGAGAATACACTGCTCCCAAAGCAGGACAGCATGGGAAATCATAGAATCATAGAATGGCTCAAGTTGGAAGGGACCTCAGAGATCATCTTGTTCCAACCCCCCTGCCATGGGCAAGGACACCTCCCACCAGACCAGGATGCCCAAAGCCCCACCCAGCCTGGCCTTGAACACTGCCAGGGAGGGG
>WBMW01001303.1:670776-690816 GCA_013396635.1 Penelope pileata | reverse complement strand
ACCCAAACCATTCTACAATTCTAAATGCATACTGATACAGTGACAAATGCCCATCCTGGTGCAAAATCATGACACAACAAGTGTTACAAATAAACTATCAGAAACCAGTAAGCAGCTCACTTTAGGAAAAGTTATATTGTTATATATATTAAAATAATTGTTACAAATTAATGTGCAAATGTTTAGTTTAAATGAAAAAAAATGTGGGACTACAGTTAAAAGTATTATATTGGGGTGGAATCTGACAGCTGTACAATTTTGCACTAGCTTATTACTGATCATTCTTAGCCTTAATCATTGTTCCCAGAAATTCCAAATTCCACAAGCATATATATATATATGTATTTAAAAAGGCTCAGTAAGAGAGGCAGGAAAGCAAAGAACATACCATATCAAACTCATCTTCTTGTTTAAGCTCTTAAATGTAGTTTATGAGGTATATTTTGTGCTCTTACGGCACATCTATATGCCTAACCTCCATCTCCCAGACTCCTCACATCTTTCTCTGGAGAAGCTGATATTTTTTTCCAACACAAACATAATGTAATTCCTCTCTCTCTCAGCCTCTCCCATTTTTGTAGCAAATATCTCAGCTACAGACCAACTCCTTTTATCATCAATTTAGACAGGACAGGTGTTATTCTCTCGAGTTCCAAAGCAACTTGATAAAATGAATTGTTAACTCTTTGATGCAGCAACATAAATCAGCTCGTGTGGAAACACTGAATGTTGACAAATCAAAGGTGGCAAACGTGGATCCTAATGAGTGACAGATTTCAGACTACGTAACAGTATATTTTACTTCAGCATTTGGCAAAATGAAGGCAAAAAAAAAAAAAGCGATCCGTAGATACACAGATATACACAACATCATGAAGAAAACAGGTTTTTGAGGGGGGAAAAAAAAAAGTAAATTCACAGCTCTAGCAGAATTCTTTGACAGTATCCATAAGCTCTTGGTACAGTGCTTCCCTAATATGGGCTATGAAGTTTCTACAAAGTTTCCAACAAGCCTATATAAACATTCAAATATACTGTTGAAGATGAAAGGTAAGGGACTCCTGAGGATTAACAACTAGTTCAAATAGACAAAAGAAAGGATAAAAATAAGTGGTCACTTTTCAGAATGAAAAGAATCTCAGAACGTGACAACTGCTGTGGTTACATAAAATCAGCTCACAACACTCAGGAATCCCCGCAGCCTGATAACACTCTAAGTCCTGTCTCATTAGACTTTTTCAGTAGTAACACAATGCTCAGGAGTATTAGAAGAAGTGTGAAGAACATAAAACATTGCTATGTTACTGTTTACATGTACGATATGTTCACATCTTCAGTGCTGGATATGGATCTGGCTCGTGCCCTGTCTCCTCCTGCCATCATACACCCTACTGCTCTACAGCCAAAGGAGAAAGAAATGTAGTTGTTACATACATGAAAGGTACTTGACCTCTAGCTCTAGAAGTCTCTGAAGGGAAGAACACCAGGAACTAGAAGAGCAGAAAGCAAGGGGGATTGTGGCGGGGAAAGAATACTTTTTGTTTTCCCTATATTTGTAATCCACAGATTACTAACATCTTCAAAACTTGAGTCAGACTAGGCTACACCTGGTTTTTGATTCATTAATGAGGAGTCCGGTCTCTGCTGCTCAGCTGATGGACACCTATTTCAGCCAACTGCACATAGTTTCCCCAGTTTGCACTAAAAACTTAAATTCAGTAAATTCAGTAAATGCAAAGGGGTGAATGAAACATAGATTTGATCAAAACTACAGATGACAGCAAAGAAAAAATTACTTTTAAAACAGTCTAAGGTGCTAGAGGCAGTTTGTCAGAGGGGAAAGAGTGTCTGCACCGTTCTCTGATGACACTGCTGAACTGCTTGTGGTATCTTGGTCTGTATCAACGCAGCCCAACACACCGCGCTCCCTGGCATGGATAAATCTGTGAGGTCTTTCTCCATCACCCACAGAGGTTCTTAAGCGCTATAAGCAAGGAGTAGCACACAGACACAGTGGGCTTTGAAGCCATGCAGCACAGCATTCCAGTTTTCCACTGACTTTTCCCACGAGAAATAATTTGATTAGATATTGCCCCCTTTGCCTTTACTGTGTTTAAACAAAATTGTTTTTTCCTGTCTTCCTGCTTCTGTTGAGAAATACAAAACCCTCTGAAGATTAATGAACAGGCAGCTGGAATCCATCAAGCCGCACCTCAGCGCTGTGTCGTTTTGGGACCCTCACCACAAGAAAGACACAGAGGCCCTGGAGCGTGTCCAGAGAGGGGAACGGAGCCATGAGGGTCTGAGCACAGCGCTGTGGGAGCACTGAGGGAGCTGGGACGGGTCAGTGTGGAGCAGAGGGGGCTCACGGACACCCTCATCGCTCTCTACAGCCCCTGAGAGGAGATTGTGGCAAGGGGGCAGGGGAGGGGGCGGGCTGGCCTCTGCTCCTGAGTAACAGCGGTGGGATGGGAAGCGATGGCCTCATGCTGCCCAGGGGAGGGTCAGGTTGGGCGTTATGAACATTTCTTCTCTGCAGAGCACTCAGCAGTGGCACAGCCGCCCAGGGAGGTGGGGGGGGTGTCACTGTCCCTAGGGGTGTTCCCAGAGCAGTGGGGATGCGGCACTGGGGACATGGCTCTGTGGGCAATATCAGTGGGAGGTGGATGGTTAGACCAGATGACCTTACAGGTCTTTTCCAAACTTAATGATTCTATGATGCGGTCCCCTGAATTTACACAGAAGATCAATTTTAGCAATTAAAATGTTTTCTTGAACCAACTCCAGTATTGTCAATTACAACCAAAACAAAAGGAAATTTTCTGCTGCAGCAATCCAGAACATCTGCATCAAGAAAATTGTATCAATGAAGCACTAAACAAAAATTAATAAACAAATAAATGCCATGCTTTTCCACATCAGCCCTAATGAGGCTTACAACTAGGTGATCAGCTGACATTATTGTTACAAAAACTTTATGAAACTTCAGTACTGTACTCCATTTCTTTTTCATCACCAAATTAAGAAAGTTCTGCTGCAATTAAGGTAACATCTACCAAAACAAAATCAGACCAGTACAAGGTTTATACTCCGCAAGATATCACACATCTGCATCTCAGCAGCCAACCTATCCACAGAAAACAGGCAGGTTTCTATAGCAAAGAGTGCCTACAAATTCAAAGGCTCCATATCTACTGGGACTTGGAACTCCACACCAAGTCATGTCATAGACTGTCTTAAAGAAGAGGGTTTTTGGTTGGTTGGTTTTTACTCCCTGAAGTTCTGAACAACACAATTTCAAACTGAAATGTAAGTCTGCTTCAAAATTAACACAGATTCTGTAACTACAACTGACACTCAAGTGCCAAAATAAAAATTCCAGGTAAAAATCTGCATTTGATACAACAGATGAAGGTCAGACAACTGAAAGGAAAGAGGAGAGAGGAAAGATGGAGAAGACAGCAGCAGTAAGACCACCAGATAACTACAAAGTCACAGCACCACATGATTACTCAGCTTCTTTCATCCTCTCCTTTCAGTTGCTAATGTTATCATCAATAAACTTCAACGTTTGGTATGGCTCATAGTATTCCTGATGATACCTCTAATACTCACTTTTAAAATACTGGGTTATCAATGTCTACTGAACATTCACATTTTGACTTCTTTGCTGAAGAGAGGAAAGAAAGGAAAACGTCATCTGAGTTAAATGTTGTTTTTAAAGCTGTCCACTGTGAGAGACTTGCATCTCTGCTGTGCTGAATTCTAAAACCAGGGGATTGAACTTTAAGTCAACGCATAGGAAAGGTCTAGGCAATTCTAGAGGATCAAAGCAGCACGAGACAGATCCTGCAACAATTACTGATGTACCATTTTGTAAGCAGCAAAGAGAGCCAGCTGGACGAAGAGTGTCAGAATGTACACCAAAGCAATATTAGTAAATAATATCCTATTCAGCCACATTACTTCTCTTTGTTATTTGATTATTCATTGCTCTAAACAGAAGGAAATCCATCCTATCCTTGCTCATCTCTGCTAATCATCTCAGAACAGCACTTCTCAAGAAAGGTGGCACATCACACCCCTGGAAACCACCTGGTGCTTTATGCAACGCAATCACAGCAATAGCTTGGGCAGAGACACAGAGGGGAAAACAATTCCAGAAAGGACCGAGAATGAAGTCTTGACCCACGGGAACTGCTGATAAAGCAAGGCTGATAGAAAAGCACAAACTGAGCAAGATTACTCAGACTTTCAGAAGAAAACAGAAGCAGTACTGAAAAAGCTGCAAGAAGATGCAGAGTAAGAACAGAGTTAGAGAAAATAACTTGTCCCTGGACTTCCACACGCTTCCAGACTGCAGCATCTGCTCCCACTTTTCCTTCCTCAGGCAGCATTTCCTGGGGAAAAACAGAACAAAACAAAAAACCCAACGAAAACAAATCCACACTGACGGCTTGAAACCTCCCATTTCAGGGAGCATCCTTCCTCAGCGCCTTCTCCAGGGGCGGTCGGGGCCGCTCTCCGCACAGCGCGGGGACCCGCGGACCGCGCCCCGCAGGGCCGAGCCCCAGGGCGGCCGCGAGGAGCGCGGCGAGCGGTGACCGCATGGCGAATCCGTACTCACATATTCCTTCACGTTTTTCGTCTTCACGGCCTTGTAGGAAGAGTAGGCGGGGTACAGCGTGCCGAATATCAGCCTGCGGGAAGAACGGACCCTCAGCGCTCCGCGGCACCACCGCGGGTCGCTCCCGGCGGCTGCCGCTCCTCCGCAGCCCCCGCAGGCGGNAGGGGAAGGGCCGCATCGCGCCCCGCACCGCACCGCGCCGCACCGCCCCGCGCCGGCAGCGCGCGGCCCCCGGGCCGTGCCCTCCGCGCCCGACGAGAGCGGCGCTCCCGTAGGGACGGATCCCCCTCTGCCCCGGGCGGAGGTGACAGCAGCAGAGATGGGAAGGGGATCTGCGGGAAAGATGGCGGGAGAGTAACATGCGCAGTGTGAGAAAATGACAGAAGAGCGAGGGATGAATTAAGGTGATAGATACTTCGGGAGGCAGCAACAGAGGCTGAGGGCAAAGCCATTTTCCGAAGGTGGAAGTTACCTGCTCTACACAGTCCAACACTGCCCTCAAAATGCTGCAAACCAATAGATTACTTGAGCTTAAAAATCGTTCCAAGGCTCGCAGCTTTGCTCAAAACCAGATGTGAAATCAAAGTAGCAGATACAGAGGTCACAGATATGAGACTTCAGGGATGAAGGCTGTTCTGCAGTTTCCAGGATAGCTCCCCGCTGCCTACTGCTCTTGCTCCTACACAGGACAGCTGCGAGGCCCAGGACTGCTTAACTATACAAAGCTGGAGAGGAGGGGAGTAAATGTTACCCGTGTGCTTAAACGTAGAGCCTAACAGAAAACAGAGCAGCAAAGACTGTTACAACATAAACAGCTCAGCAGAGAGTTCAGAGAATCCACCCTTCCAGTCACTGCGAGAGTTAATTAGCGCACTGGTCTGCACCCCACATAAACTGGAGACAAAGGCCGACCAGTACACAGATCTTTGAATGACATTAAAGTGATCATTACATAAGCTGTTTTTTAATTAAAAAAATATTGATTTGCTAGAAAGCCTAATGTAGTTCTTCAGAAAAAAAAGCAACAGAAGCAAAACATCATAAAATTATGGAAGGTATTACGGCAAAATCTTATTACTTGCCAAATAGCCCTTTTGAAAAGGAACAAAACCAAAGAAAGATCAGAAACAATGAGTTGCTAGGGAATAATTTCCTCACGGATGCATGAGCCTCAGTATAATGAGCAATTACGAAAAATACAAAGCATCAGCAACTTTCCATTACATGTAAGAGCTGAAAACAAAACTGTCACTACAGACAGTGCCAAAGAACATTCTGTCACAGTCTGCTTTTGGATATGAATGGCCACAAAATGATTGCATAAGGGATTGCACAATTTACAACGCAGACCTACGAATAAAAGGAATGCACGCATCCAAGTAACACAGACATGCACTTCCCTCAGCATAACAACCGTATTTTTATTCCCACCAGTTTTCAGGGACCAGGTTGACAACAGCTCTGGTACTTTAATTGTGTGTTCATACTCAGGTGAGTGAAAAATGCAGAAAGAACAGGGAAAATACAGAGACACGTTGACTGCAATGTATGAAGAGATTGGGAGTGCTAAATAACTGCAGCATTGGTAAGCAAAGGAAATGTGCCTTAGTGTTTTGAACTGTTTAATGTGTCAAGGAGCAGTATGAACATTTTCAGTGCATTAGAAATAAGAAGCGATACAAACAAAATATGGACATCAACATTAGTAAAGCAAGTGGTCTTATGGATGTCTTAAGTGGGAGCTCACGGTTAAGTGGCAAGCTGAGTATTAGAACAAGTCCAGGAGAAGTATTTTAAGCTAGCAATATACAGTCAGCAGTAAGGAGTTCTTTCTTTCTGAAGAATGAGAAATGAATCCATTAACTTACCTTCTCACAAGGAGAAGCTGCTGGCACTGAAAGCCTATTTTTGTAACAAAAGCCAGCTGCAGGTCAAATCAAAAAAGGAACGATTTTTTTGTTAGTAGTATTTTATTAAGTTATTAGCAATATTGCATAGTGTTGTATAACTAGGATTGTAAAACTTATCTAGGAGAGAAAGACAATTGTTTTCAAATTAAGGCTGTGTACTTTTCTACCAGACACTACTGCTGTAGTAACTCATGACAAATGTGTTCTACAAATGGTTAAAATAGGCGACTAATAATCCATTATGGACTAAGCAGCAAGGCAAGGAAATCAAAACTTCCTTGAGTAGAGAAACTCGAGCAAAGCTACATTTAGACCAATGCCAAGTCAGATGTGGAGGTCCTCATAAAACTGCAGCTCGGGCAGAAGCTGCTGGCACATGCAAACGGCACATGAAAGAACTACGAAGCTAAGAAAATTGCAAAAGTGTTAAAATACAGGACAATTACTTTTTTGGAGAAAAAAGTTTCAGAAACCAGTTAAATTATCAGACTAAAAAAGCTACATAACTTTTCAAACAAAGCATAATAAACTTTTGCAGCTCTGTCAAAGGATGTAGTAGAAGCCCTATGTACAATTATATTTTTGGCATCAATGTTATACAACTGCAACAAGCTTCACAGTCTAATTACACGTATCAATGCAATATCCCTGATCATATAAGGCTAGAGCAGAGCATGAACACCAAACACGTTTGAAGCAAAACCAAAGCAAACCCCTACAGTTGTCTGGGCTTTTTTAGTGTGCATATATAAATATATAAGCATATATAGAGATTATATACAGTCTACATATCTTACTAAATTAATATGCAAAAACGTGTTTGCAGATATGCAGCACGTGAAAATTCTATTTCAGAAATTCTGAATTGTCGTACAGTAGCAGTAATTTTAACTGGTTGAATAGAATTCTAGGAACTGATGATTACAGCTTTTAGTTGACTGAAAATCTTACTTTGGTGGAAAACAAAAGCAAGAATCAGCAAGTGGATTCTGAATCTAGCTAAATGCAAAGTTGTGCCTATTATAAAAAAACAAGCTACCTACTTGGAAAAACTTGCTAAAAGAAATTGTAGTCTCTCTTGATGCATACAAACCAGATAAAGGATAAAAGTGGTCAAATGCAAATTATTGGGGGTGATCTGCCAGATCAATTTACAATTTTTTCCTGTACTTATCTTCTCTAAAATCTATATTGCCTAATTTTATTTTAATTTTTATGTAATTCATTCTCCTGATTTTGTCTGAATATTGCCTTAAGTACCCTATGGTTACTAAAAGGGGAAACTCAGGGGTCAGAGACAGTGTTTGAGAGACTCAAACCAAGGTTCATTATGAGACAAAGAAGCCTTGCTGTAGATTACGGCACTGGGAATGACTCAAGCTATTGCATTACACACAGCCAAGTCTTATCCTTTATGGTCTTTACTTAACTCTAATAATTGCTGATACACACACCCCAAAGTGCAGAAGCGCAGATATAATTAACCATTCATAGAATCAGAATGGCCTGTGTTGGAAGGGACACCCCATATCAGACTGCCCAGGGCCCATTCATGGCCTTGCGCACCTCCAGGGATGGGGCACCACAGCTCTCTGCCTCACCAACATCTGGGTAAAGAATTTTCTCCCTAAATCTCCCCTTTTTCAGAAAGGTTTGTATGCACAGAGTCCAAAAGGAGTAAAGAAGAAACTGTGTAACAGGTGTATGCTGATGCTGAATGGCTCATGGGTGTGGGATAATCCTTTTAATCTGTCACAGACTTTCTTAAACCATATCAAAAAGACAGCTGGGTATGAAGGGAAGCCCTTGCATCAAGCAATCTACCTTAATTGCTGCCAGCCAATGGGTCAGTGAACAGAACTGCTACTGCCATCACAATCTCCAAAGCCAGAAACCAAGAAATCTTTACCACCCCATACATTTCTCCTGTGGAGAGGGCAGCTCTAAATCCCAACCTGGTACAAAGATAGCAAGAGGCAGGGAGCACTGCACGAGATGAGATTTATGACAAAATAGATCCTCTTCCCAAACTACTTCTGAAAACAAAGAATCTGCAGGGAGCTTGGTATGTTCCTCCCAGCACGTATTTGGAACTCCCAATCTAGAACACCCAAGCCTTCCAGTCAGACACAGGGCAAGAAATTATCAGGTAGTTTACACTACTCAGAGGCTGAAGCTGAGATAACTTCATAGGAGGAACATCAGTGTCCAAGTCTGAAAGAAACTGCCCAGACTGTTACAGTAAATGACTTTTATTTTAAAAAAATGAAATAACCGTGAACATATTAACAGGCCTGCAGGTGGCACTACAGTACAGCTGGATATAAGGTAGATATATTTTCCCCATGTACCCAGACAATGAAATCCATTGCATCAATGCTGACATTAGTAAAATCTGAATACAGTTCTATCAAGCAGGAACATTTTACTTAAAATAGTTCTGGACAAAGTTGCTACTGAAAGTTAACTTTTCCTTCACTTTTGGAAAGGATAAATGTTTTCAGCTAGCACTGGTACCGGGTGAACTATTGCCCGTAGTTACCAGTGCAGGAAGAGATGTACAACATCTCCACGAGAACAGAGGTCATACTCCTTTTTACTTGTCATTCTGCGGAAGCAGTGGGGATGTGGGGAGGGAGGAGAAGATGCATGAGGAGAACATGGGCAAGGGAGGTGGGCTGTCAATTTCTATTCACTCTCCTTTGGCTGTTTTTGTGCTATTTTGGGCTGCTTTCTAAAAATCACTTCTTGATTTTATTGAAAGGAAGACTAAATGTAATGCTCCTTTCCTTGAAAATCCAAGAACAGTTGTGGTACTTTAAAAATACTAAAAATATCTACTTTAATGAAATATTAACTGTCTCACTACAAACCTAGTTTTTTCCACTAAATACACAATTCTCCTGTTTCTGGAGTCTCCTGGGGGAAAAAAAAAGTGGGTTCTCCCTTATTTCTGCAACTCTACAGTGTATAGAGAAACGGCTACATGAAGGGGAGTGCAGAGAATAGCTTTATCTTTTTCCTTGGCCTGTATCTCACATGGGAAGTTTACTTGAATTTCTGCAGTTGGGCTACTGTCAGTCACACTCCTTCAGCAGCTAGCAACTAAGCCTGCAGTAGGATGACCCACCTCCAGCAAATTTCTCTAACTTCATGGAGACTAACTAGGCATGAGGAAAAACATCCACACTCTTTACACCATTTCTGATCATAATATGCAGGAACACCAAGTGGTTTCCATGTTATTCCAATTTCAAAAAGGCCACACGAAAGGGACACGGCACCTTTCGTTAGAATCTGGAATTCTGCATGTAACAGCGCAACCTTCCATTTAGACCTTCAGTGTTGAGGCAGCGTAGAGAACAGTGGCTGAAGAGTGTGTAATACTAACCACACCAGCTCTTAGCGAGAAGCCTCTGCTCCTGCAGAGGCAGATGTGCAGTCCCCGTATATACCGTGAGCAAAGGGCTTACTTCACAGGGCACTCGGAATTGGCAGTTCCTATGATCTAGCTAGTTTGGATTCATGAGCTTTCAGTGTGCCAACAGCATCTTTCACTGCATGGTAGATAATGTTCTTCACCTGTAAACAGGAGAAAAAAAAAAAAAATCAACTTCTCCAGACTAATGAGGAGTCAACTCCGGTAGCTGAATTTGTAATAGTTAGCAAGTATACATGAAGAATATATTATTTCTGCTTCAGGATATCAGCAGCACAAATTCAAACTGTCACTGCAGAATATTTCACAGACCCACACTGATTTATTAACTGACCTTCTGGTCACCAAGCAACTCATTTACTCATGTTATTTTAAGATAAGGTCTCCTTCCTGAGAGCTAGGAGGATGTACGCTATTATGTCATGCAAATGAGTTTACTTTTGAAGAAGTCCTTGTGATCTAAGTTACTTAAGGATTCATACGAGCTAAGCCCAAAAGGATCAAGAAAATCACATGGTCAAACCCTATCTAAATTAAGAGGATGCAACAAATCCTGTTGTCTTTGTATGGAGCCTAGAGAATCTTCTAATTTATGCATCTTCCAGAAGGGCAAGCAAGATCAGAGGTGAAAAATCCACTAGTACCCACAGCATTCTGTTCCAAGTTTAGCTATTTAACAATTGAAGCTATATCTTGTTTCTGATTTTTCTGAGTTTACTTGAATTCAGTTTCTAGGTACTGAACAGAACTGTTTCATCTCTAAATGGGTAGCTTAAGTACGCTTGCTCTACGATCTTCGAAGCACCACTTCTGTACGTAAGACTTCACAGTCTTTGTTATCATTTATGTGACAGATAAAGGACTTAGTCTAGTTATTCTGCCCCATATACATCCATCTGTAAAATACACACAGAAACACATGTATAAAAACACTATAATACATATACTACTATATGAAAAAATGATAAATCAAGAATTGGAAGGATTTGCAACCTATCTATTTTACAGGCACACTTCCACATCTGTATAACTACAGCTGCAGATGTACAGTGTTAGAAGTTGTATTCCCACAATGAAAGCTGAGCGTTCTGTTTTACTTTAAAATCCTGCACAAAAACATACAGAAGTTTATGGCAAATTTTCAGTGAATTCTTTGAGAGAATTAACATGGTAAGTTCTGCTGTTCTTGGGTGACGTATTGGAGAATGATTGGCTAAATACTGAGTATTCACTTTCACAAGAGCAGCCATTCAGCAGATCTCCACCTCCCTTCATTTTACATGCGTGAGATTACAAAATAAAAAAATGCAGACAACTAAATTTGCAAACTACACAGATTAACATTTTAGTGACATACATCACTTAAATCAAGAAAGGTCTCCTTACATTCTTCTCTGTGTAGGACTTACTGCCTTGAAAACAACATACTTTTCCTGTTTAGTGAATATAGTATTTTGTGCACAGTTACTGGTTTAAGGAGTTGCATTTCTTCAAAACTAGAACACATTCCATTTTCCTTTTCAGGACTAATTTAAATAAACAAGTCTTCACTTCCAGATCAACTCTCTTTTAGACAATATAGAAACAAATACAAGTGTCCTCAGTGAAATAAACATCTCTTCAAAACAAAGCTATTTTTCTTTTTAATAAAGACTTTTTTTCCTGCGATGTGTCACCATTATTCAGGATCCAGCCAATTATAAAATAATTAAAACTGACACATGTACTAGTCCAATAGTGGGAAAGTTTTCTGGGAAGTCAAAAGTTTGTTATTAATTGTTGTTTCTGTAATACTGTAAACATAGATACATTAATTATTTTTGAAATATTTACCAAATGAGAACCTCCAAAGTTGTGTCAAGCTGTTCTCCCCCCACCAAATCATTAGTCACAAGTTTCTAATACCGAGCAAATTTGGCAAAACACAGGATATATCTATTTAGTGACTACCATCACGAAATGATTACCTGCAGCTTATCCTCATGGTTTGTATGAGTATTAGACAGGTGCCTGAACTCCTGGGTCAGACGGAAGCAGTGCTTCACATGTTCTGGAGATACAAAATCTTCTGCCACTTTAATGCAGCTGTACAAATTATGAACCTAGAATGAACCATACAGCATTACAAACAAATGAACAAAAGACAAAACTCAAAACAGGCACGTTAGGTACTTCTGCATTGGCTTATCAGAAACAGGAACTGAAGGCTATTTTTGTTTCATACAGAACAAAATACGTGACAATTCTGTTTTTAATACTAGACACATCTCAGATGCCTCCTTATCCTCCCTCATATACTACTATATCCTGCTGTTCCCTAAAGTAATTCCTCTTCTAATCTCTACACTTTTTCAGAATTCTGTCCCCTAGGCTGCAGTTTTTACAATGCAGACGTATTTTCCAACTATTCATCCTAAGTATTTTTTTCTTAATTCTATCGTGCCACGGCACACATTATCGTATTTGTATAATCTTTACTAACGTAATGAAGATTCAATTCATGCAGCTCCTGTAAGAACTGCATATACAGAGAAAGGAACTTAAGTCAGCAACAATAACTAAGTTATTTGGAAGTTCTATTGTGCTTAAAATTCAATTATACTTCTCAGTATGGCCTAGAGTTGGCATACCCACCTGATGGGGAGCACCTGCAGGAATGAACACAGCATCTCCTAGGAACTGCACTATTGCCCAACCTTGAACACCATACTCATCATAGAGTCTCTTACGTAAGGTCTGGTCCAAATACCAACTTTGGTCATGAATAGGGTCATGATCTGGAGGATTTTCTTGACCTTGTTCTTCTCCAACCTAGGGCCATGATACAAACAGAAAAGAAAAAGCAACCATGACACAGCACCTTGATACCGATGGTTCAAAGAATTCTGTGTCAAAACACACACCACAAACTTGAACTATTTCAAAGTAGGACACTACTTTCATCAAGTTCATTTAAGTCTTAACTAGCAACAGGTGTTAGTATGAAGACCCTAGACTAAGCTAAAAACCTGAGAAAAAAGCTATTAATATCCTCAGAGACAACATTAGAATACCTATGCACCTGATGTCAATAGCAATTTGTGTCATTCAGCTGGTACAATTGAGCTTGCCAAGGAATCCTGCAGGCTGATACCTCCTTTGTCAGAAACATACCTTCCGGAGAAGTTCCCGTATCTTTTCAGCATCCTTGGCAGCATAGATGTGCCACAATGCTCCAGGTTTTTCTCTTCCTTCATGGATTCGCTGCTTTGTCACATCATCAGCATCTCCCTCATCAATTGTTTTCAAAACCTCTGCAACAGAACCCACATGAGAGCAGTATTATTATGAAGCTTCTCATTTCTGGCATACGGAACAAGCAGCAGTCTTTTGAGACACTAAATCGCAACAACTGCAGTAGCAGTGTGGCTGATTATGGAGCACCCCACGTGCCTCAAGCTTTATCTTAACAAAATTTGACCATTAATTCATACCACACTAGCTACAATTACTCAAACGTACGAAGGAGTAACTTTTCTCCTACTTTACTGAGGCATGCATATCTAATTTCTAACAGAACTCCGCTGCTTCCACAGAACCAATAAAAGATTATCGCACTTTTAAATACACGCTACAGACATAACAAACTGTCTTGTATGTTTGGGTTATGTCTCTCAGTTATGACAAGCTTAAGCAATAAAAGATAGAGTCTTCTCAAAAACAAAATTCATTTTTAATGGGCAGAAAACAGCTTTCCTCAAACATTACCATCATCATGGGTCCCTTCCCCGATTGGAATTCCAACATACACCATCACATTAACAGCATCAGACACATCCAAGTGCAGGTTTGTTGTACCAACTCGTCTGTCTTCTGCAGTTATTAAGCCTATAAAATAGTGTAAAATAAAAAGCAAATGCTACTTAAGCTCCTAAAAATTAACCTTCTTGAAAAATCTTTGAAGACAGCTACATTTATGCAGTAATGAAGGTTAAAAAAAAAAAAAAAAAAAGTCAGAGGAGTTGTTGCAATTTTCACGTCATATGTGGCATTAGTAAAAATTTACTGATAATTACCTTTTTATTATTTTTATTTTTTTATTTTTACAGAAGTAGCAAGTATTGTTCACCTCATCATGAGAAAACATTTTAAAAATAAAGCAGCAATTTTGTATAAATGACCCTCAGAGAAACAATCTACAGTAATGGAAAGGTAGCATGCATTCTCTGGCACTGTTTTCCTTTGCTTGGAGGCACAAGTACAGGCTTCCAGCAGTTAGTTAATTTCTCATAATTAGCTGTAAAATCCACACAATCTGCTGAATTAACAGTAACTATTCTTCAATTCATTGTTAATAATCCAGATTGCCTACAGATTCTCTAGTGCTTATAACGTGTTATACACTGGATGATCTCACTCTTCTGATATGTCTGTGAGTAATGGCTAGAAAGAGGCTTCAAATGTTTACTGTTCAATTCTTTCACTTTCTTACGTAAAACATTCTTCTCTCCTCCTCTGATCCTTACATAGCACTCTCTACTTTTAACATTTCCTCTAGCAGTTAACAAGTGAAAGAAATTTGAAAGATTACAAAAACTATATCAGCAAACAGTAACAGAAATATGACCGCTAGACTGCCGTTCTGTTTCAGGATCACCACCACAGTGATCTGTTTTCTATTTAAGATGTAAGTTCTTGGAACAGAAGCCCACCTCAGTACCTACCAAAAGCAAATCTCAGCTAATTTAGACAGCATGTAACATGGACCGTAAGAAAGCACAACTGAAATATGAATACAGATAAACCAATGCATAGGTTCAAAAACCAGACTGGACATATTTGTAAAGCACAAGTTAATTATTGACCTTGAGTATTGGCCATTACAACCTCCAGACCCAAAACTGTGCTTTGCCAGATGTAGCAGGTCATTCTTCCCTCAACTATGCGACTGGTCTAGAGGACATAGAATATGCTGGCAAATACATCAATGGCAACTCCTATGTTAAAAGAGTTTAGGTATTTACATACAAGAATTGGTCAAAAATTAAAGGTCTCACGCACAAAACCTGTTGAACAGAACAAGATTTCTCCACAGTTAACTTCTATAAATGTGTTCTTTTATTTAGGTAAGTGAATATCACTAAGTTTCAATTACAGTTTTCCCATCTTAACGCTTGAAAATGCTAAGCACACGAAAGACTTTACCTCACAATTAAGAGCTTTTCTCCACCACAATTTCAGAAAAAGTCATATGTACAACGGCAGCATATTTAATAAACTAGAAAAGTTAACTCTCATTCACCACGGACAAAATTACTGTTTGTATTCCTCGTTCCACCCTTTATTTTATACAGCAGCTGTAAAGTCAAAAATATAAAAAATCATTTCTGAAAACAGACCTAGCTATTTTTTTCCCCCAACTGAAAGAAAAGGAAGTGTAATATTTTCTCTATTTGGACCAAGATCTATACCTCTAAAGAGGATCAAATACTTCATGCTAAAAAATACCACCAACATTCCTTCTGCAAACTCTTTGGAAAAGAAAATTTGACATTTAAGAGAAATTTAACAAAATGAATCCACTAATCCACTATTAGCAACTAAGAGCACACAAAGACAAGCTAACCTTCACTGATTACTTTGCTTCTTGCTAGACTCTCATATTTTATATATACATTTTTTTACTAGATTATAAGCTCTTTGACAAAGAGTCTTCACTCCTCAACTTACATGTCAAATAACACATAAACCAAAACACTGGACACCTTTAAATACTGAAAAAAAGAAAAACACCTCAATTTGTCCAAGTTCATAACACCTCCTCATTTTAATTTCTTATTTGCAATCACAGTGATGTCATACTGTTCTGTTAAAAAAAAACAACAAAAGAACCAACAAATGCTTTCTCAGAAATTCAACAACTTGACTTACAGTCTAATCTATATCTGTTTGCTGAGTTACAAATTTATTTTTTTAAAAAAAGATGAAACCACAAAAAATCTTTCATGTCCTTTGGTGAGTTGCTACTGCAGCCACGCAGACAATTGGAATTCAAAACATTAAAAAGCACTGTGTCTCTGTATCTGAAATATTGAAAGAACATTACAGTATAGTAATTACTGTACTGGGTTTATGTGGCATGGTTTTAGTCATGGCAGAGCTGGCCTCTATGAGATGAGACCAGGGGCTGCCCTGTGCCAGACATGCACAGTTCCAGGCAGCTCCAAAACAGGCCTGCTGCAAGCCATAGTCAAGTGCATTTAGCTATTGGCTAATTTTCCTTTTAACTACATCAGCTGGTCTCAAAAAGATATCAACTTTTCATCAAAACATGTCTCAGTATTGTGCTTATTGTATGTATTGAATAATAATTGTAAACTTAACTCATGTACTTAACATATGTACATACATTGCTTGGAAACTATGACACGAAAGGAACATATGAGAGAAAGGACTAGCATAGGAATAGATCGCAGGACCAATTCCAGAAGTAGCAATCTAGGATAAGTTCTCAGAGTTTTGAGGAATGCCAGAGCCTTGCATGTAGCCAGAATATAATAAAAAGTCACAAAAAAAAATCAACATCCGTAGAACTATTCTCACATACCATAGGCATTGTACATTTTGGGACCCAAGTCAGGACGGACAAAGTAGCTTGGCAGCCTTGAGGCCAAATTCAATCTGCCGTCTCTCTTGGTATATTCAGGAAGAGGAAGATTTTCCATTAAGTCCTCAAACCTAGAGAGCAAAAAGAGAATGCAAGCATGTTTTCCTCTGCTCTATTGTCAACGTGTCTGTAGTGCTGTTCTGGTTTCAGCCGGCAGGCTGGGAAACCCCACACAGCCGTTCGCTCACCCCCCACCTCCTCCCAGCTGGGATGGGGGAGAGACTCGAGAAATAAGGTAGAACTCGTGGGTTGAGATAAAAACTATTTACTAACAGAAAGAGGAAAATAGAGTAAAATAACAGTAATGATAATTATATACAAAACAAGTGATTGTACAAAGCAATCGCTCACCGACCGCGACCAATGCTTAGCCAATCCCCAAGCAAACGGGCCCTCCCAGCTCACTTCCCTTTCTTATATTACATGATGTCATATGGTATGGAATATCCCTTTGGTCAGTTTGGGTCAGCTGCCCTGGTCCTGTCCCCTCCCAGTTCCCGGCTCCTTATGCCTTCTAACGGCTTCACTGAGGAACAAAATATGTCCTTGGCTGTGTTCAACACTGCCAGGTGTTATCAGTTGTGTTTCTCTTCTGAAAACAAAACATAACTTCATACCAGACACTGTGAGAGAAGTAACTTCTGTTAGAAACTAAGACAAGTGCCTACAGCAGTCTTGCAGGCGCTGATGTTAAGGTTTACTTACCTTGTAGGCATCATATCTCTGAAGTCCTCCCCTGGAGGCCAGTCCTTCAACTTCAGTACCATTGGCTGACCATCTTCTGACCGGAGCCGCTCTGCAAGAAACAGATTAAGATTTATTCGTGTCATATCTTTTCACTACAACCCATTACCCTCTTCAAGCTATATGTTTTTCGTACCAAGACCTCCTACATTGCACAACAAAACCTGTCCTGATTTTTCTTTGGGCTCCCAAACGTTATCGTAATACAATCAAATTACAGTGTGACAATTAGACACAGGTTATGTCATTACCTACAGCAAAAGTCTAACAGATCTTGCACAGCTGCCAAGTTTTTATTCAACTCTGAAAACAAGCATTTCCAAAGCATTCTGCCTTACTACTTTTACCAAAGTCTAAAGGAGTTTCATCCTTCATTTCAAGAGGAGAGGGGTTCCTATAAAATGACAATTATTGGCTAATGCTCTGAATAAATCCTAACTTCAGTATTAAGCAAGAAATCATGATACATCCCACTTAGAAAACCAAATGGCAGGAGGTTACTAAAGAAGACAGCCTTTAGTCTCAACACCAACTGCTGTTTTGTTTCACATGTTAGCATGGCGACAAAATTATCAGGAACTGTGTACATATAGCAGCTTAGATAGAAGACTCAGCATATCAGAGAAACGGGAATTCACTCTCCTATCAGATTTGTCACAGCTCTACAAGAAACCAATAGATAGGCTGCAGACCGTCCTGTTTACTGACATCGCCACATCTCCCTTCCCCAGAAAGTAACATCCTTCACCACTTTCCACCACAGCAAGGACTGTCAGTCAAACAAAAAGCAACCAGTTTTACCCAGACTGTGGCACCTAGCACAACTGCTGAGACCACCACAAGAGAAAATACATAAAAGAAAACAGGACTTCGGAACCCGAGAATCGCTTCTGCATTATAAATCAACAGGCTACAGAAGACAGCCTGAGTGTGCAATATAAAAAACATGATTTGATTTAAATTAAAAGGAATGAAGAACTGCAGGTATGTAAAACAAAATGACTGATGCAAACAAAACAAATGTTGATGAGCTAGGCATTTTAGAGATGCAAGTGAACTGAAAAGCTCAAGGACTTAAAGATGTTTCAGAACTTTCCATATTCAATATTTTGAACTCATCAAGGATCTTTGTTCCAAACAAGGAGAAGAAATTTGTAGTAAGGCTACTCAGAAAGGACAGAATGAACAGCTGCTTGGAGGAGAACACCAATCTGGTAAATTACAGAACAAAATCCAGAAAACTGATCAGCAAAGAAAGGTAGGTTTAAGAATGATCCAAACAAAACTGCCAGAAGTCCACTTAGAACTCACAGATATTAAAAGTAAGCAAAAGATTAAAACTAACTAAAATAAAGTATCATATAGCATAATTAAGGGATCATTTCAATACCATCTCCAAATTAAGAGGGTGTTCTACAACTCTTCAATAACTAAGTGACAGTCTGGTAAAAATTAAAAAAAAAAAATCCACATATTTGAGAAAACTAAAATTTATGTAATGCAGAGAAATCTGAAGCATTGTATAATTACCAATCAGTTTTCATATGAGTTAGTGTGCGAAATCTCTGGACTAGCAGCAAATAATGCTCAAAGTTAGAGATTGCGCATGGCTAAAAAACACTACATAAAATGTATTTTAAAGAAATTTGCAGAAGTGATAAGGTTTTTCAACCTAGAACTTGAACACTTCTCATATGACGTGTGGCAAAGGCATTACCTGAAAGGAATGCAACAGCTGATTTTGCTGAATTGGGGTGTATTTGGAGAAAAACTAGAAATAACATTTCTCAAAGATAACTTAGCTCTCACAAATTTACTATTTTCACAAATATCTCTTGCAAAAAAGTGAAGTTTGCCAATTACAGTTAATACAGAGAAAGACCACACCATTATATCCTTCTAGACCATTTATTTCTGAGTAACAATAGAAATAGTATGAAATTTAACAGTACAAAATGTAAGACTGTGTACTTGGAATGGTAACAGAAACAAGTTAAAAGCTGGGATTTCTTTGACTAGACGTGACTATGGAAGGAATTTTGTTGGTCTAAAAATCTATCACCTTCTTTGCTGTTAAACAATCCATTAAGTTGCCCAATGGTTCACAATTTTTCCTCTGCACACATAGCAACAAATACAGAATCCATTTTATAGATAGCACTTCTAAAACCAGCAGCATTGCAACAAACTGTTACAATCGTAACATTTGTAAATATTTGACCATTCCCATATAGGTGTGTAAAATCTAAACCAGCACTCTCTGCTTTTCAGAAGCTTCTTAATTCAACCAGTAGACGACACATCAGTTTTATCCCCAGGAATTTTAACTGGTTAACTTCTACAACCACACTTGACAGAAGGATTTCTCAAAGTAGAACTCAAGCACTAGTAATGTGTTATCACATAACGTACGCCTATGGCACTGCTATTCATAATTATATACAAAGTATATTTGTACTAGCAGAAGATCAGCTATAAAATAACTTTGTGATGCCAAGTTTATTTACTTGATGTATTTCGTCACATCTGAGTTTTAGTTTCAAAATCCTCAGTCTGTTTTAGGTCTGCAAGTTTCCTTCAGTTTTAAAATAAACGTTCATGCTGGAAGGAGACCAAGGGTAGTCAAAGCACTTACTGTCTTAGTAACTGATGATTAATTTGACTCAGGAAAGTT
>WBMW01001303.1:660279-670736 GCA_013396635.1 Penelope pileata | reverse complement strand
AAAAAAAAAAAAATCCCATTACATGAATTATCTTCTGATGTATCTTCACCAACAGAATACTTTCTAAGGTGCACAACATCTAAGAAGCAATGGCTTCCTTGCATGAGACTGATAACTGTCAGGATTATTATTTTATTATTAATTTTTTTGAGAAAATAGATGAAAAAGGAGGAGTGGAAGGCAGGAAGACAGACTGCTCAGTTAAACTAGAACTAGTCAGCTATAAATATTACTTACTAGATATTATTTCAAAGCCATCCCAGAAGTCACGCACTTTCACGTCTGAAATTATGGCACAGTTCCTGCAGTTCACCAAATCTACATCTTGATCTCCAAATTCCAGGCTGAAAGCTTCTGGTTTCCAAAGCTCTGACTTCAACTTCTTATGGACACCAGATACCAGCACGGGCTGAGAATACAAAGATGCATGCTTACTCCACCATAACCAAATTTCTTACACATGCAGCCAAACTTTCTTAAGAGCTGAGACTCCTGGCTACCTGTATACAAAAGATACCACAAATCTATTTTCATCCACATCTGGTTTTTGCGCATCAAACATATAGCCAGAATCAAAGCAAACCTCAGGCCATGTGCAGCTGCCTTAGAAGTAATAATGCATTAGACTGACTAAGGCAAGTGTGTTAGATTGACACATCATGGTTTTGGTAGCCAGTGGGCTACAGAGACCCAGCCCTGTGAGGTATGTTCCACCCAGCTTCAAGACAGGCCCACCATGGAGCCCATCAGCAATGCTGGTAGCACCTCTGCGACAACATATTTCAGAAAGTATAAAAAACACTGTGCAGCAGCTGTAAGAGAGGAGTGAAGAAAAAAAGAACGAGGGAAACAACCCTGTGGACACCAAGTGAAGTGAAGCATGAGGTGCTCCAGGTGCTGGATCAGGGATTTCCCAGCAGCCCACGGAAGGGACCATGGTGACTGCAGGCTGTCCCCCTGCAGCCCATGGAGAACCATGCCGGAGCAGATCTCCACACTGTACCTCATGGGGGAGTTCACAGCAGAACAGGTGGATCTGACCTAACGGAAGCTGCAGCCCAGAGAGAGCCCAGACAGGGGAAGGCTCCTGGCAGGAAATGCAGCCTCATGGAGAGATCATACAGGAGCAGACTTTCTGGAAGGATCTGTGGGGGGAGGGACCCACAATGGTGCAGCCCACTCCTCAAAGACTGCACTCCACACAAAGAACCCATGGTGGAGAAGTTTGCAAAGGATTGCCTCTTATGGCAGGCACCCCACACTGGAGCAAGAGAAAAGTGTGAGGAGAAAGAAGCAGCACAGAAGTGCTATGAACTGACTGCAATCCAAATTCCCTATCAACCTGCATCACTCAGTGGGGACGAAGAGGTAGAAAAGAAGGGGCTTTTGTTTTTTAACGATCTCCTTCATTCTTTATATACAATTATAGTTCATCATTAACTCCCTAATACGAAATCAAGGGATGGAAAAGTGGCTGTTTACTTGCAAAAGGAGTTTTAGATTAACCATATATACGCATTCCAAACCAAGATTTAAGTGACCTCTTCCCATAAATATTCAAAGCTTTTCCTGAACTAACACTACTAAGAAAAAGGTACTCCCCAACACTGGCCAAAGGCTTGTAAGTTTACAACTACTTGAGTCTCTCAGTTCCTTTTATCCTGTGATCTCTAGAAAGTTATACTATTTTTATAGACTTTGAGAGAAGAGAAAAACCAAAAAACCTGTACATGGAATATGCCACCTGAAAAGCTACAGGTTTAGTAACTGCTACCTATGTTCATTGACAGTTCACATGTCTATATAAACTTGACTCGAATTCAAGCTGTGACATATATTAGCAATGATTAAGACGGGTCTTGGTTTTATTTACGTGAAGAAAGAGCTCAGTATAATTCTGAGGAGCACAGGTGTCCCTAAACATTCCAGCATTATCAGGGTTTTAGGCAAAATAACTGGAGGAGCTAAAGACAGGCAACTGTAAAGATACACTGTTTAAAAACACTCCCATGTTTTTAAACACTCTGTGCTTCACCTGGATTGGTCTGCAAACGCCTTTAACAGAGGAGCATCCATTTTAGTCCCTAAGCCAGGACAACTATTCATTCAAAATTCTCCACAGGGGGGAAAAAAAAACAAAAAAAAAAACCTTGGGGATAACAGAAATGGCCTTCGTTTTTAAACATAACATCACATAGCCCTCAAGATCTAGAGGGAAGCAATAAAGCCTCAACTCCAGAAGAGAGAAGGTTAAGAAAACAAAAAAGGCACCAAAAAAAGGCATGTTACTTTACTCCTGCCAACTTCAGATAAAGAGAACACAGTCCCACAGAAACAGAGAGGTTGGAAAGGACCTCTTGAGGTCACCTAGTCCAACTCCTCTGCACTGTTCAAGCAGGGTCAGACACTCAGGACCACGTCCAGTTGGGCTTTGAATATTTCCAAGAATGAAGACACCACAAACTCTCTGGGCAACCTATTCTAGTATTCGAGCATCCTCCTAATGAAGAAGTGTTTTACTGTGTTCAGGTCGAACTTTCTGTTTTTCATTTGTGCCCACTGCATCTTGTCCTGTCAGTGGACACTGAAGAGTCTGGTTCCCTCTTCATTCCCTTCCATCAGGTATTTATATACATTGATAAGATTTTCCACTCACTCCAGTGAGTCTTTTCTTCTCCAGGCTGAACAGTCCCAGCTATGTTAGCCTCTCCTCATATGAAAGATGTTTCAATCCCTCAATAATCTTTGTCACCCTTCACTGGACTTGCTCCAGTAAGTCTGTCTCCTCCATACTTAAGAGCTTCAAACTGGGCACACTACTCCACATGTGACCTCACCAGTGTGAGCAGAAAGAAAGGATTGCCTCCCTTGACACTGACAGCACTCTACCCACTGCAGCCCAGGACGCATTGTTCGTTGTCCACCAGGACTCCAAGGTCCCTCTAGACAAAGCTACTTTCCAGCTGGCTGGCCCACGGTACATACTGCTACATAGGGTTACTCCTCCTGAGTTGCAAGACTCTGCATTTCTTCTTGTTGAATGTAATGAGATTCTTCTTGGTCCAGTTCTCCAATCTGTCCAGGTCCCTCTGAACAACATCACAACCAGCTGGCGTATCAGCCATTGCTCCCAGTTTTCCTATCTTGCTGAACTTTGTGCTAGAGATCTCAAGCCTTCAAGCATGGCATTTCAATCAGCTTTAAAACCATTTCCCTGTCCACTCACCTAGTCTGTACTTCATCTTTTTTTTTCCTGATATTATAAAATAAATTTAATATAAAGTTAATATAAAACATCTAGTGTCTTCCCCTCATCCACCAAGCCAGTCATCTCACCACAGGAGATGTAAGGCAGGTTAAACACAACTTCAGCCAGTACTTCTCTCCAGGGCCACATTCCACAGTATTCTTCTAAGTAGGTCTCTGAAGAGGTTAAGGTCTGCTCTGTTGAAGTCCAGGACTGTGATCTTGCTTTTTGCTTCGCTCCTCCCTCTTAGGATCTTGAACTCGTTGGCAAACTCCAGTTTGCCAACGAGTTCTTCCTTTTGTCTAAGTAGGAGGTCCAATCACCTTTTCTAGTCAGCTTCTCAATCAGCTGTGTCTGGAAGTTGTCATCAATACACTTCAGAAACCTTAAGGATTGCTTGTGACTCACTGTGTTCTTCTTCCAGCAGCTCTCAGTGGTTAAAGTAATCCACTAGACCCAATAAATACAATCCAGTTGTCTGAAGGCAACCTCAACACTTCTTGATCAGGTGGTCTGTAGTAGATACTCATCACCACGTTCTTGTTAGTCCACTCCACCTGCTAACCCTGACCCATAAGCTCTCATCATTCATTCCCATGCTGTTGCGTGCATTCCAGCTGCTCTCTCTCTCGGCCTTCCTGAATAGCCTGTACCCTTGCCACACTCTGTTGCATGAGCTATCCCCACCACTTCTCTGTTACACCAACGAGATTGTGACCCTGCAACTGCGCACTGATTCCTCCTGTTTGCTCCTCATGAAGTATGCATTTAGCATATGGGCACTTCAGAAAGGTCTTGCTGATTTCCAGTGAGTGGTATGAGAACTTTCCTCACAATGCTGTGAGGTAGACAATTCCTTATTTATAGGCATATGTTGGCATGGACCTTTTACATTTCTGTTTTGTTGAGTATGAGATCCCTCCTGTACACACCACCTCACATCGCTTGCTTGCCAACCCAGTCAGCAATCATCTCTGGATTGCTGATCATCTTCTCCCTCCGCTACTATTCCTAGTTTGTAGCCCTTGATCTCAAGTTTAACTATACACTCTGATCCCAATAAAAATTCTGACATTAAAGAAATGGAAAGGCTTTAATCATATTCTAAAAAAGAACAAGAATCATGGATGAGGAGAAAAAAAATAATATCACAGTACCTTTAACAGGATGGGTAGACACTCCTGTTAGGCAGACTTTAAGCTGATGGATAAGGTAGTCTTCTTCAGGCCAGGTAAATAATGATATATTTTATTCCCTGCTGTATTCACTTGACCACTTGAATGTTAACAAGAACGAAAATCTACTACTTAATCTAGTAGAACCCTTCCAGCTACTAGGCAGAGAATTTCCCACAAAAGAAGGAAAACGTTCTCTGTCTAGTGACGAACATAGCTAGAGTTACAAGATAAAAAGAGAGTAGACTTGTCTGGTAGACATTTCATGACACATCTGCTCTTGGAAAGCAAGGAGAAAAATGAAAACCTCCAACACCATCCCAAATTTCAAGTATCTCAAAAAAGGAGAAAGCCTAGCATGAAAAGTCAGAAATAGCTTTCTGTAAGATAAAAATCATGTAACAGTATCCCTAATTAAGCAATAACCATGTTTAGGACAGCAAAATGCTCTTGAAGAACAGCTCCAGAAAGAAATAATCCTACGGTCCCTCAGTAAAACCTGGGTTAAGACAAAGTTTAAGTTACCATAATTTCTAAGACAAAAGTAGTAAGAAATATGTAGTAGAAGTAGTAGAAAAAGTAGTAGAAAAATGTTGCTCCTCCTGCATGACACTGAAGGAGTGTCATTTGTTATCCACACAAAGGGAAAAGAATTTTTCTGATACCAGTTTGGGATGCTACCATGGCTAAGATCTTCATATTGCTCATATCAAATGTCTAGGGTGCATTTATGGGGCCAGGGGACAGTTAAGAATTTTACCAATTACCTTTATTCAATCCACAGAACAGGGAAAGTCATTTTTTGGGAGTAGAATTCATGTTCTTTGACTTCACTCTCAAAGATGCAGCAGGACTGTACACGGGGATTCAGTTGTCAGAGAACTCTGATACAGCAGTTTGCTGAGAGAACCTCTGCTTGGAGAAATTATTTACAATGGCCCTGCTAAGACAGCAACACATAGGTCACCTGCTCCCTCTGGTGTTGGAATGAAGGAATTCCAGTTAGCTTGTTCTCTTCATTTCAGCAGTAAACTCGAGTGCACTGGAGAACCCTTGAATGAGCAAGGAACTCAAATAGTTTGTTGCTACGCCTTCTGAATGATAAAATCATGCAAAAAGCACCCCATCACACCCTGAGGAAAACGCTAAAAAAAGAGGTTCACTAAAAATACACAAATATGACAGACTCAGAGTCTGCACTGATTTGGAGGGTGATGTACATCCGTGATTTTCTGTTAAACGTGTGGCTTGCAATCTCATCTCTAGATTCTGTAAGTCTAAAGATCCATTAGCAATTACAGACCTCATGGCCACACACAGCATCTTGCACCGACTGATTAGCCAGCCTCATCTGCAGAGATACTGATGAGCAAGTCTTTTGTCAGCAGCTGCCAAATTATTTAGGATCCTCTTCAGAAAGGGAATATTACTTGCTTGGAATATTTGCTGACAGAGAGGATTGAGCAAATTATGAGCATACTGACCAGAAATTTAAGAGCTCTTAGCCAAGACAGACAGATGACTGACATCACAGCAGTGCAAAAGACTGATCTGAAATCCTTTGATAATCAGAAAAGATGATCAAGTTCAAAAAAGATGAGATCTCTGTGCACTCCAAAAAGAACAACCATGACAAGAAAATAGTCACAATTAGAGGGAAAGCTGTCAATATCAGCAGCAGGCTACATTTCTAGTCAGATAAGGGAAGGACAGTAGCCTTTAATACCTATTAGGGAGCTGCCTACAGGAGTCAGCAACAGGAATGGTAAATCTGAGATTAGTAGTGCCAGAATCCTCTCCACGGATCTCATGCGTATGAGCCAGATATGCTTGTCTCCAAGAGATGCAAGAAATGTCAAGTCCCATGGGGCATGCTAAAGCTAACTGAAAAGTACTCCTCCACTGGCAGGAGTGGATCCTGAGCTCCAAAAGAGGAGCATGTAGCCTGGTGTGCTCCTCTGTCACAGCTCAGCGGTGTGCATGTCTTGCGAGCAACCCAAACTAAGGCATGTTAGTGCCAAGAATGTTAGCATAATAACAGAACAGCTGACAGCAAGGTCTTCTCCAGAAGAGAAGGGACATATCTGTATGACACCAACGATCTTAATTCTGAGCAGCCAGTGAAGGTAACAAGTACAAGAGGCAGCTGCAGAACCCAAATGCTAAGAACACATGTTGAACACCGATGGACATTGGATTCTGCCAGTTATTGGTACACTTCCACTGCAGCAGCAGATACTCACCCCCTTCTTAAGCTTTAGCGTGTCTGACCAAGCCAGTCTTAGTGACTCTGGACAAGTCTAAGGGCTGTAGTGCTACAGACTGATATCTGAAAAGGTGGCTATGCTGGCAGCAGGCCTACAGTCTTGTTCTCTTGACTGCTGGTTGATGATCACTGAGACAATCCAATAGAGAGCTCAACACGAGATGCCGAGTGCAAAACAATACTTGGGTTCATGTAGGTTGCAGGCTCAGAATGAGACACAGCCAACAATACATCCCAAAATCTTAGCAGAAACAAAAAGTATCAAGTATGGTGTCGATGCTAGTAGGCATACAGGAATATCAATGGATTCACTAACGGGCTATGGCAGAGCAGGTTCAGCTCAAATCACACCACAAGTTAAAAGGCTGTCAAGCTGAGAAAAGCACATGCTTGAGTCAGTACAGCACGGAGTGGACAGGACCACTGTGTTCCCTGTTTACAGTGCTACAGCTGAAATCTTTGTTCATCATATACACTCAGGAGCAACTGGCCAAAGTTTGAATGGACACAATAAACAAGGTACAGGTTAAACTATCAGAATACTTTCAGGTAAGGGTTGGCTGCTTGTCATCACCCACCTGGCCTTGTTTCCAGCACTCCCTGAAGATCTTCCAGTTGTTTTTGTTGCTAGGATCATGAAGGCAAAGGAGTCTACCATCACACAGCCAAGAGTGGGAAGTGTGTGGATCCAGCACATTTAAGCCCATTACCATTTCCTTCACATCTCTTTGTGTGTCAGCTAAATTACTAGCACGTTTTGCGGCATCAGATGTCTTCTTATTTTCCACCACAGAAGCAATGATATGGTCTAAGAAGTTAGGCAGGCTGGCTTTACCTTTGGCTCCCTAGAAGATGTAAACCCAGAGGTAAGTTTAGTCTTGCAATAGTACACACATTAATGCATATATACTCTCATTCAGCTTTTAGTAATGAACACTTCGCTGCTGGAAAAACATACAGCAGTGATCAAACCAGCACAGAGACAATTATGTATCCAGTAAGAACAAAGACATTCCTCTGTTTTATCATAGTAAAACTTAGTATAATCTGCTAGAAAAACATTACAGTAAACAGTCACAACAGAAAACTTTAGCAGAGGTTAGATCCACCGCTTTAATGGTACAGATAGTTCACATACTTTCTCATTTTCTGCAATTTATTGCTAAGAAAGCAAATTCCATAGAAGGATCATATTCCTTCATCTACTAGGTATGTGCTTCCTGGTGCAGCCCAGGATACAAGTTTGCCTTCATAACATTGACTCACGCTGAGCTTGCTGTCCTCCCCTGTTCTTTTCAGAAGGGCTGCATTCTTGCTTGTTAAACCCTGGCCTGTACAGTTGCTTGGCATTTTATTCGTTTTCAATAGCATGTCTTATTCAAGTAAGACTAGATCATAACAGCATCCTCTTCTGCTAGTCTCAAAAATGTACCTTTATGCTATTAATGCTAATTCTGCTTCACAGTGGAACGCTGATGCCTGACAAACATGAAGATTATTCTCTTCATGAGAAACACACTATTGTTCCTATCAATTTACCAAAGCAAGGGTTATTTCTCAGATATGTTCTGTGCACACAAGTTCTACGTTAAGTGTCCAGTCATTCAAGTGGGGGGTTGGACTAGAGTTCCCCACAAGTTCTTTCAAACTTAGACTACTCTGTGATTCTATGCTTTTAAACCAAAAAGACCTCTCTTAGCAGCTCCCATCCAGGAAAATGAAATTACATCTCTTCTAATGGAAGATCAGAGGTCAAGAAACTGGAAAAAAATAAAAGGCATACAGGCTGTTGAGAGAATGCATACAGTTGCAAGGACAGGGATTCAAGCTGAGACTGGCCCTCTCATGCTTTGAAAGAGTAATTTGCTTTAAAACATGTGACCACAACATTGTAGCTTGCACTCAGTGACAAGAGGGGAAAAGAGTATTCTTGCATTCACTTTCCTGTTAGCAGTAAAATATTTTTTGTTGCACCTTAAGTTCCCTCTACCAATAACAAACGATATGAACAACTATTACAGTTGCATCTTCTCAATCTGATATGGAGAAAAAAAATATCTGCTGAGACAAGTCATTTCATCACCCTTCCTCTATCTGCCTGAGTTTCTGGAGTAAGTTTTCTCCAGGAAGAACTAAGCCGTGATAAATTCCACAGGAATTCCATGTTAAATTCATATATTATCTTAAATGCCTTTCAAGCATATACAAGTTTTTTAAGGAACTGATTTGCTCATAAGTTTTTGCCTTTCTGGGATTATGCTCTTGCAGTGTTTTCAGAACAGGTGGAATTTAAAGTGAGCTGTTATAGGGATGCAGATAATCAGTTAAACAATTCAAAGGCTATACTTAACTCACTTTCCTGGTCTCTTGGAAGGAACAGCTTCTCCATGACAGTAGCAAACCAAACCACAAACTAAAAGTTAGCACCAAAATTCTCTACAATTTTGTGGGGTGGTGGACTTGGCTAGATATTGCATTTATCTCAATATTTCAGAATAAGATACTATAAAAAAAATTAAATAAGAACTGTTAGATCATCATGAAATTCTTTCCTAGAATAGACATTGTTGAGGGAATTTAAAAATTACTTACTGTAGAAGCTGCAGAAAAAACTGGAGGAAAGGGGATTCCTGTGTCTAATGGGACCTGAGGAAGCTTTCCTGGCCCTGTGTGTAGGAGATCTCTGAGGCTGGAGCCTTCGGCTTTGTTGCTAGATGTCACCGGGCCCAACAACAGGCTATTAAACAGCTTTGGGGTTAGTGGGGAAGCCTTTGTACTAGAGTTGAAGGAATCCAATCCAAAAGGTGAGTGAGATTCTTTATTAAGCACTGACCTCAGCGATCCTGACTCTGTAAGAAAAATACTGAAGTTGAGAAAAAATGAAAGGCGACGTTCAAATGATCACAAAGTTCTCTGAAATGACTTGCGCTTGCATCAAATATGGGTATTTGATCAGATATTGGGTTAGAGTGGAGGGAAATTATCACTCCAACAGTGAACAGGCATCCCAACGACCAACACAAAGACGTCATATACTTCAGACAGATTTTATGCTTCGCATGCTGTTAGTTAAGGTTTTGAGCAGCACAGTAGATTAGATAATCTGAAAGTGATGTACAATAGCCCTGCAAAACTAGCGAAAAACTCAAGAACATTTAACATTGAAATATGAAGTGGTTTCTGCTAGACATGCGGACTACAATAAATTCTGTGTTAGTCATGCTATCTCTGACCGATGGAAGGTGTATCTTGTAAACAATTAATTTCAGACTGGAAATTACACTCTCAATCTACTAAATATTAAAAGAAGTCATGAGCTTTCATTTGATTCTTCAAGCAGGCTCTAATCTCTCAATTCATAGGAAATGCACTCTTCATATTGCATATGAAATAGTTTTGTTTACTTCAGTAGTTCATAAATTGACAGATCTGCATCTGAAATGAATTACGATCATTTTACATCAGGATATCAGCTGCCTATTTCTTAGAAAATAAATATAAGAACTAGCACTGAAATAACCGGGAGTGACAAGACAGCTTTTTTTTTTTTTTTTTTTTTTTTTTTTTTTTTCCTGTTTTANTTTTTTTTTTTTTATCTTCAGCTGTATCATCATCTTCCTAGTCTTCCAGTTTCCTAAGCTTGTAGAAAAATACACCAAACCAAAAAATGGTTCCAGAAGCAAAGGAAGAAACATATTCTTTTATATTAAGACTAGCACTCTCACATAGAATAGCAACCAAGCAGCACATTAACTTTTTTTTTTTTTTT
>WBMW01001303.1:620388-660264 GCA_013396635.1 Penelope pileata | reverse complement strand
TTTTTTTTTTTTTTATTTCCAACCCCAGAAGGCATGTGTTCTGCTCACCTTTTGTTTCTTCTTTCGCTTTTTGTGTTGCCAAGTCTGCAAGCCAGTGTAAAGCTGATGAGGGGGCTGTTTCTGAGCAAAGTGGTCTGTTAGTCTTTGTTTCCGCAGCATTATTGGTTGGTAACGTCTCTGTTTTTGAAGGCTCTTCTATCCTACTATCATTTGCTTCAGATTTTGGAACACTGTCCATTTCTGACTGCCCCACTCCTGCTGCTCCTGCTCCTGTGGAAAAGGTGCTCTCATTTCCAGAGACTGATGCACTGGGATTTATAGTTGGAAGCTAAAACAAGAATATAAACACCTGCTAAATGCTGAATAAAGGGAAGAGTTCAGCTTGAGAACATTTTATTTACCCAATGGCATTGTTTTTTGTCTGTTTGGTTGTTTCAAGTGAACAAAAAGAGTTCCTTCATGCTTTTGTAGCAGCAGAGCACAGAAGCTTGTTCTCTGTGTATATTACACCTTGCACTGTAGTATGAATTTTTACTGCACTCTGCTTAGCACTTGTGTTTTAAAACACAAGTTCAGAGTTTTACATTTATTTATTTTTTACAAGAAGTATTTTTTTTCGTGTGATTAGTAACAAAACTCCTCTAGATTCAGCATAATATTCAGGAACTGTAACAAAATAAGTGCACATGCTGCAAGCTACTTGCACTGGTTTGTTTTAAGATACAGCACTAAATGAATGGCTTTTTACTCAAGCTTCTACAGAAGAGTATTAGCCCAATTATCCACTTGGTAAATAACAGTTGCAGCACACATTTCTGAAAAGTTTCCTGGAAGATTTCTGCTAAGCCAAAACATTTGCAACATACTGAGAAAATAAAAGCCCATGTTTCACAATATGATTTAGTAGATCTTAAAAATGTAATGTCAAACAAGATGTGAATCAGCTCCAAAATACATACCTGTGATATGCCATTAGTGACAGCTGGTCTCAACACCGATTTGTTCTGTCGGTTAATACATGGACAATTGGCTTTAATACCCCATTTGCCTCGTGCTGCATGAACCATGTCTCCGATGTTGTAAAGGGCTGGAATAACATTTAAATCCTTAAAATCACACATAATGAAATCTAAAAACATGGCCTCGACTATAAAGTTCAGAGCCTTCTATTTCTTTTCAAATTATTACTGATAAGTATCTTTAAGATAGACACTCTCGTCTCTGAAAAGTGCAGAAAACCATGCTAATACTAGCTTTTAGGACAAGTTATGTAAAGAGTCAACACTGACTGTGTACTTTCCCATCCCATCCCCCAAAACAAGAAGATCTTTCTTGCAAAATACTCAATCTTATTGATAAAACTGAGAACAGCTCACAACTGGGACAAAATTTGGAATTTCTCCTTTCAGCTTTCAAACATTACCTGTACCAGGAATGATCTGTGTTGGCATAAGATTCTCTGGTTCATGAGACTGACCCTTCGCACACTTCAGCCATGAGAAGACTTCCTCATCACCAATCTCCTCTGTCTCTGGAATAAAGACCAAAAAAGAAGTAAACCAGTTTTAAACAAATTCTGAGAAGTTAGAACTCTATCTACAGCAACTTCTTTGAATCCAGATTAAAACTACCACATCAGTTTTTCCGTTATCTCTAGCAGCTTTACTATCACCTATTGCTTCAATTTTTGAGAATCACTATTGCTCTCATACTGTTTTCCTGAGTTATAGGGTAATTCTAACTTTTCGCATCATCATCTTACAAGGTTTTTCACAAAAAAATATTTGCAGATCAGTTTCAGGAAAACTAAGCTTTTCTGTGATTGTATCCACTTAATGAAGCTAAAAAGTTACAGATGAATAGACTGAAAAGAAGCCTGACAGGTTTATATTTCTTCAGATTTTAAATCAAGTTGTGCCTACAAATGCATAACTGCATAAACTGGATGTGATTCTCTTTTGTTAAAAAAGGCAGTAAAAAGGGGAGGGAGAGGTAAAGGAATGAGGGGGTATGAGAAGGATCACAGAATCACATACAACTTCATTTCAGGGTTATTTAGACTCGGTATCCAGACAGGTTGTTTCTACAGCACAATGTTCAGAAGCCTCTAGAGGCAAAAAAAAAAAAAAAAAAAAAAAAAAAAGCATTTAAAGTAACCTTTTTGTTCTAGATTTTGGCCCATTCCAAAATTTCAGACTTACTAATAAACCATAATCTGTCTTCAGGAAGATATCGATAAGCAATAGACAAACACACCACAATCATTTGGCACTGTGAAGTATCGATCTTTTCTGTACTGACCCTCCTCAGCACACTAATGAATACAAACGTCCCATGTGCCCAGGACATCTCTCTCTGTTAACCTAACGTATAACATGTCTACTTCCTTGATGCAACAGGAGAAGGGGTTAAGAGACACTGCACTTGAGTGATGAAAATCTTTATACCACATTCTGTCAGTGATACATTGAATCCCAAATGCTTTTTCCAACACGTACAGTGTCAGATGCAAAAAAACTCTATTCTTTCTTTCAAGTATTTCCATTATGTCCTGGTTAAACACATCTTAAAGACTTATGCTCTTTTCTGGTGTATTCAGGCAGTAATTTCATAGGACACATGACATAAAAATAGGAAAAATTTCATCTATTTTTAAGACACGTTACTTTTATATTTCATTCAGTGTTCTCTTGCAACTTATTATAGTAAGTAGATAGCAGTACTCACTAACATCCAGTATTTTGTCCATCTGCTTCATATAGTAATATAACTGCCATTAATAGACTTACATTTACTAAGATGGTCCATTGTCAGCATTCACTCTATCAAAGCTGTCCCAACACAAATACACACAAAAGCACCAGATACTCACTTCTGTAAACATAGCATGCCTTTATTTGTTAGCAACTAAAGTTAACGAAGTCTTCCTGAGTAACAAACCCTAGTGCATTAAGGAATCAAAAAAAGAAAAAACTTTCCAACAATTCCCTTGTACAGAAAGCAGTTCCCTACAGTGTCTGCTTACTAGTTCACGTTGTGATTGTTCAGAGCAGGCATGATGTAATTCAATTCTTCTTTTATGTCCTCTAAGGAAAAGATAGAACTATACAGCAGTCTGCTTCAGTACACACCCTATGCCTACAGATGTTAAAATTTTATATTAAGAACTCTAATCTAATAGGTGAAATACAGGTAATTTAAGGAAATGTAGCATGGAACAGCAACATATAAGGCTGTAGTGCTAAAGTTTCAAACCTACAGACTCCCATGCTAACACTAAACCTACACTTCTGCAAAACCTTTGTCAATTTTCTAGAAACTATCGCCACTGAAATCCAGCTGTTTCACAAATTACAGCAGGGAAAACAATCTAGTACTCACCACTGCGTGGACGATTCTTCCTCAGCCGGTAACAGTCCAGACAGACCCCAAACCCACACTTGCGACAAACCCAATGAATATTGAAGAGTGTTGTTTCACATACATCACACATTTCCCTCACACCACGTACTGCTCGCTTCCATGCCACTTTCTCTATAGATAGAAGGAACATTAGGAATTACTTCTTTGACGTTTGGCATTCCTCCCATCTAACGAGGATATCATGGCAACACTGATAAACAATTCACAGAAACATGACTTGAGGGCAGAGTATAGAAACACATACTTTTACATCCAGAAACATTCTCTGAGTTGCTAGTCTCTTGACACTACTAAAATCACCATTTCTAAGAGGTTGTATGGTCAAGTCCCAAAACACACATACTACAGGGCAATGGAGCACCTCACAGAGTTATGTGAGAAAGTGAATTTCATGTTGCAGTAATGGGAAAATTAAAAAACTTCTGCTAGTTTTATGAACAAATAATGTGAACTTATAAAACTATAAAGAACGAGTGTTTAATTTTATGAATTGGCTGACTGTAAGGGGAAGACCAGGTCACAGCCTGAATCAGTAATTGAGCACCTGGTGAAGGGTGGTGGCTGCCTGGGGAGCACAGGCAAATTGTTTGCACCTGTGCCCTCCCCCCCCCCCCCAACCTGAGCAGAAGGGGTGGACCCAGGGTGGGGCTGCCCCAGGCTCATTTAAGAGCCAGCCAGGGGAGCACGTCTCTTGTGGGAACTGGCTGCTTCTTGGGGGAGTGCTGTCATTTTGGTAGGGGATCACTGTTATGTTAGTCCAAAATTTCTGTTACTCCTGTTTATGACTATTAAACCCTCAAATACTTTACCTGGGATAGCTAAAAATTTATCTGAAGCAATCTCACTGCTTCGTTTGCATGACAATGACTCATCAATTCTTTGGATTCTGAACCAATACATTTGGTGAAGTCGTCCTCTCTGAACAGCTGCTCTTGTACACTCCAGAAGCTGAAGTGAAAAATCAGAGCTATCTATATGATAGGCTGAATTGGATATGATGAAGAAATTTGTTCCAAACTCTGTTCCCCTTGTAGTGATCATGCTGTCAACTGGTTGTTCAGCTGAATCACTGCAAGCTGAACATATGCGCTGCTCCTTACATAGAGAACACTGTGCTTTTACGTGATGTCCCTGGAGCATAATAGCACAGGAGTATGTAAAAAAAACAAAAAAAGGCTAGTCTTAAAAGGAATCTGGTTTATGTGATACGCGTTCATTTCTGTTTTCTTAGAATCACAGATCAGCTTTCTGCATTTTCTTACTGAAAAGTAAATTAATGATGTCTGGGAAAGTTACCATTAGCTTCCTTGGTAGAAATATTGCACTGATCCAAAAGCAAAATGCCAAATGTTGGTCCTACAATTACACACACCCTAGAAAAATGAATATAGCCTTCTTTACGGAAGGAGAAGCTTTTTTAACAAGAAATGATATCACTCATTTAATTCTTCCACTGAATTTATACACGTTACACAGAGAAGCTGGATAAACATGTCAAAAGCCCTGCTTACGATGTGGCTCCACCATCATCATTGCCTCCTTTTCTGACATAACAAGTTGGCAAAACTGGTCTCCAACGTTGGCAAGGATGTATTTTGAAGTCTCCAGATCAATACCCTCTGCAGGGGAGGAGGAAGGAATCCACAGACTCATGGCATCAGGGTCACTCTGTTGAGGGTTCAGGAAACCCTCTACTCGCAAAATACCCTTCCGGGTAAATATCAGCCTGCAGAAAATAGGATGAGGTCATTGGGAAAGCTTGAGGTACAGCACTATAGTCTACAGCTAGTAAAATTATTATGCAAATCCAAATAAAGCAGAGAACAAGGTACACAAAGGCAATAGCAGCAAAACCCACCAGAATGGATGCCTACGTCTCAGTACATGTCGGTGGGAAGTTCCACATACAAGAGATTGTTACAGCGTGGTATAGTTTTATACTATTAATAAAAAAAGATGATAAAACTCAAATGACCTGAACTGCTGCATGATACTGCTCATAAAATCGTGCACGGTTCACTCTCTTTTAACACAGTAGAAAGTTATTTCTCAGCTTTTGGGAAAGCAGTATTTCAGTTCTGGCTAGTGCTGCCAGCATTCAACAACTGCTCCAATAGTTCACATTACAAGACACGCAAAAATCTTTATTGTACCTACCCTTCTTGACACTGTTCTCCATACAAATGAAACAACTATTTTATCAGCAGTAGTTGACAATCCTAGTCTTCATGTAGTAGAAGTTTTAACAAGTTAGAGAAACCTGAATAACTCCTGCCATTATTAAAAGTAACTTCCTTTTTCAGCAAAAATAATCTTGACTTTAACCTCAATGCTAGATTAATTTTTAACAAATTCAGGAAGAGATGCAGCTATAATCCCTACGGGATGGGTAGCACGTACTAAACATTCACTTAATCCTTTAAGTGTCCAAAAGCAAACATCTTCTTCCAGTCACTAGGACAGGCAGATAAGGAATATCAAGAGAAACATAACTGGTCAAAGAACTGTAAGGAGCGTAAGCACTACAGAGAGAAAACACAGGTGGTGTTCTACTCCTAGAAATCAGTTCTGTACTCAACTTACAAAACCTAGTAAAACATTAGCCTCACGGTGACAATATTTTGTCACTTGTTAACTAAATTAAAATTTTATCTCTGTTCTGAACTCCTTATGAGAGAGTGCATGAACAGTTACTGCATACAAACTGCTATCCAATAAAGCAAATTCAATCTCCTGAGGTTGGACAAGGCAGCTCCCATGGTGCCACATAGCTGTACCTTCCAACAGCAGCCCTTCCCTCACCTTTCCACCCACAAGCAAGGGAATTCCAGTCAGGTGATGCAGAGAAACACAAAACACTCAAAATCTTCATTATTGTACCCAAGCAAATTAAGTAAGTAAAGCATAATTACTTTGTGCTTGGACATGGTCCAAGCTCTGCATATAGACTACATGTGAAGGAAGGAAGAATTTGAGCACCTCCGGAAGTGGAAGAAGCGACATGCCACAGTTGAGTCATCTTGCTCTTGCTCCTTAAATTTGCGGTACCGCTCCAGACGGCACTCCCGACACTTGTGCAGATGTGGGGCTACATTGATGCAAGAGCCATCCTGCAGAAAAGGCTCACCTGACTGCTTCAGCTTCCTTACTTTACTCATATCTTTCAGCACTGACTGGCCAACTGAGTGAAACAAAACGGAAGGGAAAAAAAAAATCCATTAGTTAACTGCAACAACAAAAGGATACTAGTCATAATAAGCGTATTTTCAGAAATCTGCATGTTCATACTCATGCCAAACTAACAATACTGTTCATTTCATCAGACAAACTTCTGTTAGTCTTCCAAGCACCACTAGAACAAGAGTTATTTTAGAAGTAAAAAGCCTTTGTAAAATGGTCACCTGGTCAAATTCAGCTACACAAAGTACTTAATGCCATTTATTTATAGACATTCCAGCTTTTGCTCTCAATCCCAACACAAAAATCAGCTGTTCTAGACAACGCCTATAGCCCATTCTCATCAGTCAATTGATACTTTTAATTAGGATGTAAACTGGCAGTAAAATTAACAAATTCACACAAAAACCAATCAAATGTTTTTAAGTCTGCAGCATACCACAGCTCTGTCTTGACTTATATTCTTAAACAATTCTTAAGGTGAACATGCTAACTCATACATAAGAAGCATCAAGCTTTACCCTTGTAAATACCTTGTGTGTTGGCTACTCACCACAAACGAGCTTTATACCCGTGACTGTTTTGCAGAGTTCGTTACAGAGTAGAAAACCTAGTATCCCACCCTTTTCTGTTTCCAACACACCCTGCATTCACCTTTTAGGGGGGCTGTGCGAGGCCGGCCCTTTGGGGCTTGTTTTCCTTTTCCTTTTCCCAACAGCAATTCAGCATTGCGTTCTGCATTGGGACCTAGTTTTGCCATCAAGTGGTCTGGAATTCCCTTCATACAAGCCTTGGCCTGCAACTGCTCTTCAGAGTCACTTAAATCTGACAGGTCACTATTGGTACTGGAATCTGAGTCCTGCTTGGATGTCAAGCTCCGCTCATCTAGTGAGAATCTTTTCACAGCTTCAAAGGGGGCTTTATTCTCCTGTGGAAACTCAGCCTGTGAAGAGAAAAAGCCAGGTGGATGCCTGCCAAACACATTAGAAAAAGTTTTCAGAAGAGGATTGTCCTGTTGGCCAGGCCCAACAGCTGGTTTTTCTTCTGTTGGGCTGGAGGAAAGCGTGGGCATCTCAATAGGCTGTGTAAGGTTGCTGGTAGGTGAGCTGGAACGGCCATTGCCCACAGCGGAAGCGCTCTGAACACCAACAGAAGCTGTTGAACCAGGGGTACTGGAGATCATCTTTGATGAATCAGTTGTTATAAACAAGGTTTTCTTCTTAGCTAGAGAAGAGTCTGTAGACGTGAGCGATTCTGGCCAGCCAGAAGTAGCTTTATGACCTGCAGGTGTAGAAGGAGTAGAAATCCCTGTCTGAGATGAAGATGCAAAGCCACTGAAAGGACTAAGTTCTGTTTTCTCAGCAAATGCCAGGAAAGGGTTTGAGGGTTCCTCTCTTGACAGTTTTGGGGGCTGCAAAAATAAGTTTTCATGACTATCTGAGGGACGAGTATTCAACAGGCTTCGTGAAAAAGCTGGAGTAAGGGTGGGCATAGATTCCACAGGCAGCTTCCGCTCCACAGAACTGCCAGACTGGGCTCCTGGTTTAGTGTCTGCTGAAAGAACTTTACCTCTGCAGACCCCAGCACCCACACTTTCTGTACAGTGCTTGAATGAGTCCCGACTGGAGGCATCTTCAGACAAGCTCTCTGAAATGACTGCGAAGTAGTTACTGGAAGGTAAATTCTGGGACATGCATTGAAAAAACAGGTTCTTGGACAGATCAGAATCTTTCTGAGCCTCCTGTCCAGTATTACAACCAAAAGCAAATCCAGAAGGCTTGCTCTCTGGAGTCACTACTCCATTTGACTGGCTTCTTCCACCCCCAAATACCAAAGACTGGGAAGCACTTGGGAGAGAGAGTCCAAATCCAGAAGAAGCCAAAAGCGAATTTCGAGAATTCTGAAACAAAAATAAAAAGCATTAGCCTATTAAAGGATTCTTGTTTGATTCAGCAATACTTTGGTTCATTTAATTACACAACTAGCCTTCTTATTATTCAACTGTACTAAAAACTTCTAGCAGAAATACTGCTAGGCCTCTTTAAAGATTCTGTTAAAATAGCTTTTTTCTACTTAAAAGGTATTGAAAATAATGAGCTACTACTTTATTAAAAAAGTATCCATTATATACTGAAGACACATGGAAAAAATTAACAGTTAACAACTTAGCACGCTTTAGAACAGAAGCAAGACACATGACAACGTGGCCAAATTCACAGAAAAACAAGCAATTTAAAATACAGATTGTTTTAATTCAAATTGATAAGCAGAAAGCTTTAATTGAAACTGCTTTTCAACCATTCACTCTTCTGTGGCAAACTCATCCTTTCAATCTCTTGTCATTTCAGTGTTCGCCCTCCCCTAAAATCATCCTGATGAGCCTCTCCTACTTAACTAACACCCTTAAAATAATTAACTTAGTTTTGTAAAGTTAATGAAACAAAGAAAGGCAGTTACTGAGCAGACTGTTACAGGCGACTGGAAACCACAGCTGCTGACAGGTATGTAGATGCCTAAGAAACGGTGCCAGGGTATCAGACAGACACAAGGTCCATTCTGGTACACCTGGGAGAACTTGAGTGTATGCAGAACCTGTGGGATTAATGTGCAAGTGCAAACCAGAAAGCAGCAGCTGCATCCATCAACCTGGACGGACACCCTGCGCCCCAGCAGCCAAGCAGGAGGTGGTAGAAAAGGTCACGTATGCTCTTTACATCAGTTAACACTAACGAATAATAAAATTTTATTCTAAGGCTATGCTAAATAAAAACTACAGCCTCTGTACAACACACCTGTTACACTGCAAACTCACAAACGCTCTAAAGCGTTCCTCATTATCATCCTCCACTTGTAATAGCTTCAACAATATGTTAATGTCCCCCACGCTAGTTCTTCCAGATAGTAGAATTTCAGATTTTTCTCTTTAAAGCCACAGTTGTTTTCACAAACAGGAATCTTCCTTCTCTCCTGTACTCCCTTCTCCTCCCTCGCACTTCCCACAGAGCAGAGGCAAGTAGGGGGTATATACTGAGACAATAACTTGTCTCAACACAAGTCATTTCTGCCATATATTCTGCCATATATTAAACATTGTAACAGTTTTTAAACAGCATGAACACAAGCCAAGCTTATTAAGTAAGCTCAAAGACTAGATCACACTGTGATAAAGTGAATAGTCCAATCCAAAGCAGAAACACATGAACCATTGCTTCAAAACAAACAAACCAAACAACAACAACAACAACAACAACAAAAAAAAAAAAAAAAAATCCTCACACTCCAACCAACCAAAAAGATTTTGTGCCAGGTTTCCTCCCCTAAAGAAAATACTGTTTGAAATGGTTCTTAGTTTCTGGCCTAGTGGTCTACCTGCAAATTATAAAGCCAGAATATTAACAATGATTTAAAACAAGTGATTGGGGGTTATGGAGAAGAAGGGAAAGAGAAGCAATACCAAAATTTCTCAGCACAATTAAAGCTTTTCTTTAATACCAACGATGACAGATACAGTTCTGACCATTCACTTATACAACGTGCAGTTGCTCACAATTCTGATTTCATTTTATTCCTTTGGGCAGGGAATGCGGGGCAGGGGGGGGGGGGAAGGGGGGAATGAACAAAGGTTATATTGTTCTGTAAAAATATCATGACATAACTTTCCTGACTTCTACAATTTAAATTCTGCTTTATATATTGCAATGCTTATTGCAAGGCAAACATTCTCGCCTTTTCCTCCATTCCATCAGCTAAAAGACACACGAAAGTAATCCATTTACCCTCCTGGCAATATCCTTCCAAGGATATCTCTAACGTATCTTCTATTTTATTAACTTAGTTATACAGTAGAAAACAAGTTTCATCTTTTTTTCTGCACATCTCACAGAGCTGGGGCTTTGGGTTTTTTTTGTTTCTTTGCTTTTGTTTTGGTTGGTTTTCTATTTTATGTTATTTTTTTAAACAAGCCTTCCTTTGGTTACCTAAAACTTTTTTTTTTTTGATTTAAAAGAAATAGGGCTTCCCTTCAACTTTTCCTATTGAAATCAAGAGCACATAACTAAAGGGTCCTTAAGTCACTTACATACTGAGCTCTTTCAACAAACTGATTCAAAAGGTATCCATCTCAATTGTTTGAATTACTTGTTTGTTTTCAGCCTTAGACAGTATATGATGCCATTGGCTCATTTTTCTACTATGAAGATATCTTCCCTGTAAGAAAAACTGGGAATCTAGAAAAGGTCCTCAAAATGTAGCCTCATGTACCTTAAATATTCATTTGAAAGCATGCTCTCATGCACATTTGTCGACAAGAAGGCAAGAGATTTTAAGCGGGTTACCTTCCATGTGACATGACCAAATTAATTACATAAAGTGCAGCGCTCTATATCAGTTTAAGGTTGCATTGTGTTAGAAATCGCACCTCTCAGTTTAAGGCTGAAAAAAGAACAGAGCATTAAGAAGTTTGCTAAAAAGTTCTCTCTTACAAGTTCTCTGTTAAATATCATTTCCTTTCAGATTCTTTGTTAGATCAGCTGATAGAAATGTTATTGTCTCTGGGAAGGAGGGATTTATCAGAGAAAAAGCAGTTTTCAGTTCCATGGACACAGTTCACACTATCTGCAAAGATCGTGGACTACTCACCTCTCCCTGGGTTTGCAATCGGCCTGTTTTCAGTTTCTCCTGTCCAGTAACAGCTGGCAAACTAGTATCAGAGATTCTCACAGTTGTTGGCGTCAAAGCAGTTGTTGTAACTGTAGTTGCAGAAGTCACTGTGCCTTGGCCAACCTGTTCCAGTGATTTTCCTGCCTCTTTACATCCCGATCCAACTAGTAATGCTTGTCCAGCCACGGAGGGAAATGGAGTGAATGGTAATGGTGTATCACCACCAACTGGCTCATCTTGGACTACTAGTGTTCGACCATTCTCTTTGGTATAAGTAGCAAAGCGAATATTGCGATTTATTTGAGGAACGAATGAAGGCAACTGCTTGGCCCTTGGATCCAGTCCTGTTTCGCTATTAGAGCCTCCTTTCCAAGGACCTCTGCTTGCCTCACCTCCATCACTACCATTGCTATCCACCTCACCCCTCTCTTTTAGCTTTTTTGTCGCAGGATCACACCCAGAATCTGAAGCATTTTTCCTCCTCCGCCCATCTTTTCCCTCCAAGCTCTCTCTCTTCTTCTTCCCTTTAGTTGATTTTGCTGCTTTTAGGCCCCCTCCCTATAATAAACAAAAGCATATAATCACTAAACAGAACAAACAGGTCTACTTGTTCTAAGAACAATTTGTTAGAACTGAGATTACACTAGTCTAAGCTTAGAAAAATTTCTTTTAAACACAAGTTGACAGATCAGAAGAAGAATACAATGTAAACACAGAACACCACAGAACACAAACATCAGCAGTCTTCTGCTGGTTTTTTGTTGCTGTTGGGTTTTTTTTTGGTTTGTTTGTTTGTGTTTTACTAGGATAGGATCTCCAAAGTAAACTTCTTAGCTGAGCTATTTTGCTGTAGCACATGCCATATCATAGCAAATTTTGGGAAATATGCAACATGGCCACACTCCAACATAATTCTTGCTAGTGTATGACAGATAGTTGCACAGTAACTTGTGCAACAAGTCTAATCCCCATGGTTCTTTACAAAGGCAAACTTCTTGTCCATTACCCAAGAGCCTGTAATTTTAACTGTAGGATATAGCTTGCCCTTTAGCTTAGGGTAAAAAAAAACACAGGTCCAAACGTTATCATGGCACCTCTCAACTAAAACAATGAAATGCCACAAGCATATAAGCCTACTTTAGACTGCCAGATGATACTTTCTAGAAACGCCTAACAGGGCCTGTTGAGAAGCACAGCGTGATCCTGTGAGCACAGAGACATTTTTTTATTAGAGCATAACCTCTGAAGATGGAACACAGTAATACTCATTGCTGAAACCCCTGCTGAAATTAGTAAATCAGGCCTAAACTAAAAGAAAATAGATTTGTCAAAGAAAGCTATATCCATCTCTCAAAGCATTAGAGAAAAATTTTCTTTCAATTACATTACCAAAAGTCCACAGTGAACACACCAACAGACTACAGTTGTTCCCATGTTTTATTTATTTATTTTTCCCCCCACACTGTATATACAAGACCTAAAACACTGTAGTACCTCATTTGGAGAAGTGTTATCCATCACCACATGAATCAGTCGAGGATCCACTGACTTTATTTCACCACTCTTATTTTTATGCAGATTCATATTAAGAAGGTAGGAGGAAGAAAAGGTTATTTTTTAATTCAGAGTATACAGTATCAACATGAGACCTTAAACACATGCTCAAATCCCGCAGTCCCTCTCCCATTTGCCTTTTTTTTCTTTGTCCCACTTCCTTAGCAATAACTAAAGCCTTCCAGTTTACCTTCTATCCTTTTGTTCCTTCCCCAGTTCAAAAACTTTCAGATTTGATTCTACTGAATATCTCTATATACATCTCATTGTATTAAACACATCTCTAAATCTGTTTTAGCATTGTTCTAGCATTCTGCACGTTCATGCTACTAGATGTAGAAAAGACTACTGGAAGAAAATACATCAGTTTATGCTAACAATCCTCATCAGTATCTCCCCTAAAGAAGGAATGACTACTCAATCTTGCAGCACTGCATGGAGGTTACCTTTTTATCTGACGATAGATACACAGTAAATTTGCTTCTTTCCTGGTATGCATCTGTTGAAAGTGTATACCCTACAATTTTAATGTCTCTACAAAGTACCAGAGTTGTTAACAATATATAGCATGTTTTCCTGTGCATTAGCATTAATCTAGTACTCAGAGCGTAAAATTACTGCACACGTGTACAGGATTTACTGGGCACACTCAATGCATTTGTTCTGCATGATTATTTTATTGCATATGGAAAAGGTTACAACAAGAAAAAAGAAAAAAAAAGAGAAGACTGCTGCTACAGTAATTTCCACACCCACAGACCCACAGATTTGTTCCTAGTTGCTCCTGAAAAAGGAAGCCATTAGGAGCAGGTTGCTGGTAAGGCTGTACTACCTGCCAAACTCCACATAATCACAGAACACAAATCAAAAACCAACTGGAACAGCCTAAGCTAAAATACATAAATTATTTCCATTTAGCAAAAGACTTCATCTTCTATAATGCACTTATTTCAAACCACTTCTGCAGCCTGTCAGATAGAAGCTGAGAAACGGCATAGGAAAACCACAGCATAACTGATCCAGGAAAGGAGCTTTCCCTACTTCAACAAGCGTTCCATTTTTTTTCAATAGTCAATATATATATATTTTAAATATAGACCTAATTTCCAAAAGAGTTCTTACAAATTCTTATGTAAGTGGGCTATGTATTACCATTTATTGTGAGAACAGAAAAATTCTGTGAAGTACAACATGCACAATTACTGATAAAACAGCAATTACTGATAAAACAGAAACACTCAAATAGCCAAGAGCCGTAAGTTCAAGTTTTGATGAAGCTGTTATTCTACATGAGATACTGAGAAATAGTATTTTACAAACATCAAAGCAATGCTTCATATTTTTACCTCAGTCACAGACACCTCCATAAGACGAGTTATTGGATCTTGATGGCTCACAACACCACAGAGCCAGCTATTTTCATCTTCTGGTTGGTAAACCTTAACTCTTTGGCCTTGGATACTGTAAGGAACTGGAAAAAATAAGCACTTTGAGTATGTTTTCAAGACAAGCTTAGCATCATGCAAGTTAAGGATCATACAATAAAAAGAGTTTAGGTCCTACTTGTTGTCACAAGTGTCAGCTTTCAGGTGGAACAAAATTAAAAACGCTAGAGTTTCCACAGCAAATTCTGCACAAGCCAAGCATTCTACTGTAAAAAGTCAATACTCTCACAGCCCTAACTCCAAGCTACTGGAAAGACAAAGTTAATTCAGTTTACAATAGAAACAAAAGTGAAAGATCAAAATAAACTCACTCATTTGACAAAAAAAAAAAACCCCCTAATTTAAAAAAAAAAAAAAAAAAAAAAAAAAAAAGCAGCTAAGCTCCCACCCTACTCTCACTCTCCAAATTAGCTTTATTAACAAATTAACAGTATCCACCAGCCCATATCTGCAGGGAGAAAATGAGAAGGGCCAAAGCCCAACAGGAACTCTATTTGGCTAGCATAGTAGAAGACAAAAAATGCTTTTATAAATACATCAACAGCAAAAGAAGGATTAAGGAGAACCTCCAACCTTTATTGTATGTAAGGGGAAGTGTAGCGACACAAGTAAAAGGCGAGACTGAGGTACTTATTGTCTCTTATGCCTCAGTCTTCATTAGAAAGGCCAGTTCTCAGGGTACCGAGCCCCCCAAGTTGGATGATGGTGACAGGGAACAAGACAAAGCCCCTATAATCTAAAAGGAAACCGTAAGTAATCTCCTTCATCTTTTGAACATTCAGAAGTCTATGTAGCCAGACGAGCTTCACCCACGGGTACTGAAAGACCTGGTGTAAGTGCTCACTAACTCACTTTCAATAACTTACCAGCCGTCCTGGTTAACTGGGAAGGTCCCAGTTGACAGGAGCTTAGAGAATGTGACTCAGATCTACTAGAAAAGCAGGAAGGAAGACCCAGGGAATTCCAGTCTAATCTAATCGTTCCACAACAGTCAAAGTAGCTCTGAGAAAAAAAAAAACTAGTCTTACCTCTACTAAATATCTCCTGAAGTTTCTGGTCACTGAACAATGCATTGACAGATTCTCTTAGCGAAGGCTGTTCCTGCAGAATCTGATTCTGACTCTCTGTTCCCATCTGCCAACAACAAGCACTTTTAACATAAAGGTTGAGTGTTTTTACGGTAAGAGAATCATGAGTTTTTGATGGAAAGCTCTTCTTGGACTGCTTCCAGAGATTTAAAAAAACGAGAGTAAAATTCAGAAGAAACACTGAACATGCCAAGAGAAAAAAGGGACTAGCTATGCAAACGTTGCTGTGAAACTTTCCTTGTAATTATCAGCTACACAATACTTAACCGCTAATTCTCCAAGTGACTAATGCTGGCAGAAACTAGGGCTTTTAGAATGCAGATGGAGGTTAGTATAAGTACCTGGAAAAGCCGGAAAAGAAATCTAAAAATATGGCAAGGCCGCAAAAGGAGGAAGACAAGAATACAGAAGCAGATCAGTACAAAATTTAAAAAAACTGACACACACAGCATTAAGTTAAATTTGTACTAGATCTAAACACAGTCCAAATACCTGAAACAAACGTAATCCACTGGCATCAGAGAGGAAACGTAAGTGCCTGTCCAGAAGAAACTCCACTGGGACCACAGAGCCTAAACCCAGCTTATCTACTAGAGGAGTGAAGGTCTGTGATGAACAACAGAAAATGAAGGTTATAAAAATAACTGAGCACATGTATAGCCCAACAGCAGTTGTCTTCATATGCTATTTAAATATCAAAAAGAACAAAAAGTTTAATTTCTCAATCTGCACTTCCCAGTGACTGAGTTTTAGTGCAAATTATTTCTCATTATTCCTAAGCTGGTAATTCTTTCAAGTGTGTATATTACAATACAAGAAGAAATTGCAGAAAATTGACTCCACTTCTTCATTAGAACTTAAAACACATTTTAGGGCATTTGATTTTTCATAGGTAAGCATCTTCTGATGCTCACTTTGAAAAAAAAAAACAAAAAACAAACAAAAAAATACAACACAGCTTTGGTTAACGTTCAAACTATCCTACATATTTCAGGTACAGCCTCCTGAAAGAACCATTTTTATTCCTGCACAGAAGATAGATGTAAGTACTTTGTAGGCACATTAACGAAGGCAAGCATTTCTTGCTATTGTTTTCTGCAAATCTGAAGTTCATATCACGTGTATTATTGACATTCAAACTGCAGAACACATTACTAATGGAAGAATATGTAGCATAATCAGAATGATAATCTTACATAATTTACTGATGGAAGACAAAGTTGCCAATCACTAGAGTCTTTGAAATGTGTAACCTGTCTCATGCTCACACTTACATGATTTTAACACACAAGTATTTATGACCTCTTTGTCTTTACAGCTCATCAAGTTTATTCACACTCCATTCTCCTGTTCATGACATACAAATTTCAATGGCAATGCACGTTTATTTTCTCACTGAAAGTTCCATCTAAACATTCTGTCTAAAGAATCTCTACTGTAAAGGCCTCATTTTCTTCTGCCTAAAGACAAATGCATTAAAGAAAACCCTCAGAGAAAGATGCAGTGCTGAACTTCTTGCTTTGAGCTCAAGCGTCTGTTTAAAAAGTTTAGATTCTACCAAGGCACAAGGTCCTTGATTGGAAAAAACATTCCAGTGGACCCACGCACAAATGGTAGTATTAAAAAAGCGGACAGTAAGATCCCAAGTAGTTCAAGAGCTACAGGAAAAGAAAAGAAGAAAGGTGAAATAATAAAAATCAGGCAGCATGAAAAACTTGAATAGGATTTTCACATATGATCTCTCCTCTTCAGAAATCACTAAGAGAAGAAAAAAGGATGTAAGGAATCCTCTTCACTCACCAGGGTGTTTGCAGAATGGGTACACTGATATTCTAGCTAAGATAGATTATTTGGACTCCAGTGTCATGGCATCTTGAATACTGTATAGACAGCCACATGGGTAACCACTCCAAGAAACAGGAGAAAGCTCTGCACATCATGTTAGCAAACGCTGACAACTCTGAAATACTTTTTTTTTTTTAGTTTAGATTAGGAGTAGCCAGCCTATGGCTAATAGGTCAGACACAGCTCAGAGCCTATTTTCTTCCCCAGAAGACTTTCAGGAATGCCTATTAAAATGATGTGGCAACCTTTACCACGCTGAACTCTAGAAAGCCTGTACTAATACCCAAAGGCTTATTCTTATAGTTTAGAAAAGTCTAGCACAAAGTTCTAAAATAGGGAAAAACCGATCTTCCATGTACATACCACCTTTCTTCAGATACAGACAATATTTCATTTCTGTGAGCTTGCAATTTCTGAGGCAGGAACTAGAAGCAACTGCCTCTCAGATGTCTTTACAAGGACACTGCAACTCCCAGTTACTCTCCTATTTACCATTCAAAAAATTTGTCTCCAAGCAATTTTTAGCACCCGTGGAAGGGTGCCCTATAAGATATCCAAGCCTTGTGTTTCACAGTAGTGCTGATGCAGCTCTCTGAACGATATGAGAACTTTTGGCCAAATACTCACCAGTGCGGGCCAGTGTGTTGGTGAGACTCGAGTCCCCTGAAGCATAACTGGATCATTTCGAGGTGCCCAAACCAATGATCCTTCAAGCAACAACACTATAACTTCTTCAGCATGGACTTTCACCCAGGCATGTTGTTTCCAGTTACAGCCATCAAATTCCACAAAGATCTGATTAAAAAAACAAAACAGAAAAAACATGTAGCTCTTCTCAGACACTGAGTAGAAAAAATTAAATTCCTACAACCCCTATCAATGAGGAGACAGAAGTTTAGTCAGAAAAATCAGGATTAGTACTTTAATGATAACACTGAGAACACCACATCTACATGGCTATCATTATTTCAAAAGAAACAAATGTAATCCACAGCACTTACTAAACTATGAAAGATGATTTATTCCCCAAGCACACATCACTGACACTAAATGCTGCATTTCTGCATACAAAACTGAAGATGTGAAACTTGTTCATCCCAAAACACAACTGATGACCTGATGAAAATCTCCTGCACATTGGGACTGATAGACAACTTAGAGTCTCCTACCTGGGATTTCAACAGATGGCCTGTACCAGTACGGATAACTTTATAGTTGAAATATTATATTATTCACAGAAATCCTTCAGTCAGCAAAGTTTGCATCTGTGAAATCCACTCTATAACATTTTTGTGCTACTTTGTACATTACTTAGCTTTCTGAACCCAAATGCAGATATTTTCAATGGCATCAGATTATCCAGAAATACCTGCTCGCTAGATTCTTCACAATCTTATTTACAAAGTACAATATAAACTGCACTACAATTCTAAATCAGCCTTCTCAGATATCATCCTCTTTTTTCCCCTATCACAAAGGGTGAACAATGAAGCCGTATGCAATTACATGCTAAGAACAAGAACAAGTTACAAGTCTCACTGCACACCCTAACGGTAAGGGCCGCTAAATGTTAAAAAAGTCACATTACAATCTTTCAGCTACAGAACTTACCTACTACACCTATGTAATCAAGCATAAGTCAGGTGAACAGCAAGAAATTTCTAGTACATTAACACCTTAATCTGGATAGTCAAAACATACCTTTGTACAAAGTGCACACAAGACCACTGCACTAACCAGAAACAGGCAGCTCTATGCATTACCAATAATCCTCATTGAAAGAGGCGTGACAGACCACTTACACTCCTCTTCCTTGCTCCTTACCCCATATGCAAAAGCTGCCCAGAAAGAGGGAGAGAATAGGAAGCAGTTCTTATGAATTTTTGAATTCCATTACTGCCTAAGCTGTCCTACCAAGAAAGAAGACAGAGTTTTTCAAGATATTCTTCCTTAAATTCAACACATTTCAGCAACGTAGTGAAAATCCAGCTGAACACCTGTCCTGTTTCTGGGCCCATACCTTTCTTAACGTTATATTTTTGCTACTACGGCAGTAAAATTTGACGAAGAAAGGACTAACATCTTATGATTCTCATATTATAAAGGTTATATATATGAAAAAAGTGGTCAAAATGAACTACTGGTACGATGACAACTTTGGAATACGTCGTTTCATAAGGTACTTAAGTATTTGATTAAAAGGGGAATTTTATAAAGAACTACATAGAGAGAACACCTTTCTCTGGCATGTCCCCTCAAACTAGTTGGCAAAGAACATCGAAGGCAGACAACATTAATTCAACAACCATTAATTCAAACAAGCAGTAATGTGCAGCTTACCACCCTGTCCCAAAGAAATAAGGATGCCTATTAACTTTTTTTTTTAATTTATTGCTTTATTCATGACTTAATTTATCACGTGACATGCATGAAATCAGATCATACTGAAATTTCTTCCAGTCTTAAACTACAAGTCACCTCACATTCCTAAGAATCATTAGAAACTGATGAAGTGGAAAAGCTCTACTTAAGCTGCAAATTTTAACCCTTGGTTTAAAAACAAAACCAAACAAGACTAGAAGAAACAATCTTTGATGAACTTCAAGATGGGCGTTCCACATTTCTTTAAGATGCTCACTAAATATTGTGACAAATACTGTGCTTGCCAACACATACAACGCAGTAGCAATGCTTTAAGTTACTTAACTCAAACAGACCTTAAAAGTTTTCCTTTTTGAAATCTCAGATCCAGAACTGGGTCAAAAAGAGAAAAGGCTTATGTTATCATATCAAGTTCATCCCTCTTCTCTGCAAAAAAGAGAGGTAATGGCAAGTTTGTTTTACACAGTTCATGTCCAATACTCAGTTTTCTTCCATCTTTGTGTAGATAAACAACTCAGTCCTGCCAAACTTTGATTTACAATCATTAAAGAAAGGCATAATTAATTCTAAATCAATATCAAAGAGTACTTTCCTCAATATAAACATACAGAGCAGCTGTTCCAGGATCATGCAAGACCATACATTATATTAGCAGAAATTACCACTGTAGTTTTCAACAGATCACATCAAAATAAAAGGGTGGCAAGTCTCAAGACAAATTAACTGTGTTCTCAGTTCCTGCAATAGAAACAGCTTTCTGTGTACTGAGTGTGCTGGGTGAAGTAAAAGTTGACTTGCACAGCACATTGTGCATATACTGCCCTGTATGACTACAGAAAATAACTATGGCCTGTTTATGATCTGATGCCCAATATGCTCAGTTGGGAAGGGTAAGGGAATCCTGAATGATAAGTAGATGAGGCAGATTTGAGAGCAAATAACACATACTTGCTTTCGATATGTAAAGCAGTAAACAGAAATACTCTGCTGTAAAATTCAGAAGTTTTAAGCAAAGCTGTTGCACTATAACAGAACCTACTGTTTTTTTTTCATCGTAATTTGAAAATTCTGTAGTTCTGAGTCAAAAGGGAAACGCTAAAGCCTTGGCTACACTGGAATAAGTTACCTCCCAAATGTACCAATGGTGCTACAATTCATGGGATCACACATACCAACATCTGCTTATCCTTCCAACTCTGCTCACAACCAGTTTAGACAACCGATCGATAACAACAGCAACGGTGCTTTGTTAATACCAGTGCTTTTGAACAGTGTTATTGATGATGACAACTAGATATACAATTAGTGCAGATAAGTCCATATAAAATAATACTAATAAAAAAAGACAAAGTGTGCCTGCAAGGTTTCCCAAGTTCTCCCATGGAGAAAAATGCCTTCCCTAAGTAACGTCTAATTACAAAGAACAACGATTTTTAGTAATATTTTTTTTTAATCTAAAAAAGTTTTCTTGCAACACAAGATACAGAGGGTGCATACGCATCTGTAATTCTTCCAGTCCACCACCTCACCCTTTTTTTTTTTTTGCCCAGCCCAATAAAAAGCAACACTAGGAAGTAGAGCTGTTGCTCTGCTTTATTTGATAGACAAAGACAGCCTAAAGCCTTTGTCTAGAAGATACATTTTTGTCTAGTTGTTACACTAACATTCAAGCCTTAATATACCCTAAAGAACTATAGCCTGCTTCAAATAGAATTTTCCCACTTTTCCAACACCAGTTCCACCACAAAAGCAGTAACAAAACAAAAGATTTACTGCAGATATGACAGACATATTGGTCCTTCTCATCACATGACACACAGGCTCTAAACGTGACTTATAATAGTAAAGCTACTGAAACTTATTGCATTACAATTTGCACAGAGGACTAATGTAGGGTTTTATATACTTAAAAGAAAAAAAAGGCAAAAAATCCAAGTTCAAAAGTATTCCTTAAAATGGTCTTAAATTTTACCTAGTTTTGAAAGGAAGGATGGTCCATCAGTTGCTAGAGAGTAGCCAGAGACACAGGTTCAATTCCCTGCTCCATCAGGGGCTTCATACATGACCTTGGTCAAGCCACTTAAGTCTCACTGGCTGTTTCCCCATCTGTAAATTGGAATAATAGTACTTATGCCCAGAAAGGAGGCATCTGTTCCAGACTACCAAGTTAAACTGGGTAACGAGTCTGTCCATGACCTCTTACTTGCTAAGATGTAGAAAAAGATGCATTGTCAACAAGTGGGAGAGGAAAGAATGGAAGGTAGATACTGAGATTTCAACTTGTGAGAAACATCTGAGATCTCATACATCTAACACCACCATTAGATTAGATTAAAAATAACCCTGAACTATGGAAGTTCTCTAATAGAGAATGTATCCAAATAATTAATTTTAAAATCCATTATGGCAGACAACAAAGAAGTCCACCTCTATGCACAGAAAACCTTCAGCTTCCAGTCCTGTAAGAAACACCAAAGCATGATTACAAACAAAAAAGTAAAAAAATCCAACCTGAAATACATATAACCCTAGGTGTTTTAGAATGGCTGATTCCCAGAACTAAGAAAATGAGGAGGAAAACTGCTCCCAATCTGTCTGTAGAGGGCCTCATCTGCTTGTTCTACCTGGTCAGGTGGCCTGTAGCAGACCTTCACTGTATTGTCACCTAATCCTGTCCTCCCTTTAATCCTAAAGACTATACAAGGAAAGCTTATCTTTGTTTTGCAAAAGTAGTACCACAACCTACTGCAGGCAAGCCACAAAAAAAGGACTTGTTACAGCAAGTAATCGCAACACAAGGCGGCCACTACCAAGCAGCACTGCCTTACAAGAGCGTGATCAGTTAAGCAATGATAACAAGAGCAAAGTATTAAGACTATTTTCCAACTACAAGCAAGTTTGCAATAAGAAGAGTTTCAAAATAAAACGTGTTTAGAAATTGCAGAAGAAATCCTGCCGCTGACTGAAAGTTCAATGCTTTGATTAGACAGAGCATCTATTCAAAAGGAGGTGGCATAAACTATTAAATGCAGACAGTAATGGTTTGATAGGGAAAACACAAAGCAATGTGCAACTGGAGTTGCAAGAACAGTGACCTCAGGAAAATAACTATGCAGAGGTAAAACAAATTTTGTTTTGGTTCTTTAATCAGCAGTTGAAACTGGAAGCATTAAGGCTACTTAGTACTCTCACATGATGAAGAGAAGTTTCCATATGAGTAAACATATTTTATCACCACATTGAGAAGCTATGCGGGGACCATACACAAAAATGAAGCACCAAATTTCCTTACGCTAAATCTTCTTGGAAAGACATCTCTTCAAATGCTTCTCTAAGAACATGATGTGGCTACATAGACGTACTGGACTGGGGTTGAATTATTTTTCTTCACAGTAGCTGTTATGGCGCTGTGTTTTGCATTTGCGATGAGAATAGCACTGACTGAAGCACCAGCGTTTTAGTTGTTGCTGAGCAGTGCTTACGCAGAGTCAAGGTTCTTTCTTTTCCTCAGGTTGCCTGGGAGTGCACAAGAAGCTGAGGGGGGATGCAGTCAGGACAGTTGAACCCAAATGACCAAAGGGTTATTCAATACCATACGATATCATGCTCAGCAGCAAAAGCTGGGGGGAAGAGGGAAGCAGGAGGATGTTTGGAGTAACAACATTTGTCTTCTCAAACAAACATTATGCATGATGGAGCCCTACTTTCCAGGAAACCGCTAAAATGCCGATGGGAAGTAGCAAGTATTTTGTTTTGCTTGCACATGACCCTTTGCTTTACCTATTCTGCTGTCATGATTTCAATCCACAAGTTCTCATAATTTTGCCTGATTCTCTTCCCCATCCAGCTGGGAGGAAAATGAGTGAGCTACCTCTGTGGTTGTAGCTCAGGTATTCCATCTCCCTTGTAACAACCCTGTTCCTTGCATTTCGCTATAAATAAGTAGTTACAGAATCCCTCATAACACTTTTGATTCTTGAGAAAAGCAGTCAGTGGAAACAAAAGGCATTGCTCATTGGATGAATGCAAATTTTTCAGTGCTGCTGTCTATCTTTCACAGGTTGGAAGACAGAAAGGCTACTGGAAAAAAACCTGCCATAACAAGCATCCATAATACTTTGCACCTAGGCCACCAAGAAAGCATCACAGAGTTAATGGAGAAAATGTACATCTGTAGCTTCGCAGACAGCTCTCTTTGAACAGCATTTTACTTTCAAAGCAAGTAAAAATTAATTTTAAAATGAATGTTTTTCCTGTTGCTCTTCAAACATCTATTTTATAACAAGAAGCATTAAAGATATGCCCTACCTACTGGCCTGAACGTCCATCCAGCCCAGTATTCCACCTTCAACTGCAACAACAGGAGACAGTGAACAAGACACAGTGGACTACTTTCTGTGGTCTGTGTACACCCTCATATACCCTTCCAATGCGCAAACTCACGTATGTGTTTTGCTGACCAGAAGAACAATCCAGTAATATGATCATCCTTGCAGAACAGACGGAAGCAAAGACAAGCAGAGTGGTAGAGAAAGCAATCTGGATATCATACAACACCTAGCTTGCTGTGAGCCTTCCCACCACTTCTGCAGAGTTCCAGTTTCAACTTCGTGCCTGTCAACTTTTCTTACTCTGTCTATTGCAATCTGAATGCCTCTACAAACTCCCCATTCAGTCCCAAACAGGTAACACCAAAATTCTCCAGCAGGCATAAACTCAAACACCCTATACCATACGGGCAGCATACACAACTTTTCCCAGCATTCTCCCCTGTTGCCAAGATGACTCTCAAGTAGCATCTCAAAACTGCTGGAGAGCACGTAAATCTAAATCCAGTCCTATAGAGTTGCAGCATCCTTCCATAAAAAAAGATTAAATCCCATAAAATCCCCTTTGAAGAAGACACTTTAGACGCTTTTCTCTTGCCTTTGTAGTAATGCTGCTTTTCCAATATTAAAATACTATCTTATCAGCTTTCTGAATTGCTTTAAGTTTTCCAGACTTTCTCCCTATTCCCTAGTTTCCTGCTTTGGAAAGGCATAGATACGAAACTGTTTTGTGTTTCTTAAAAGTCAACATGAGACTATGGGCTACTAAGTGACATCATCCTTACAGGACACCATGAGAAAGCATAGACTAAATTCAAAGAGTAGAATCAATTTTTTTCCAGCTTTTTTCAGACCTAGTCCACATTGTTACTTCATCCTAGAACAGTAATTCCTGAACTGGTGCCAAGTCCTCACTTCTGGCTGAACAAACTTTAAAAAGATGACATTTTTCTGATAGTACATCGTTATAGAAAAGTTCACTTGAAAGGGACCTTTAAAAATGATCTAATCCAACTGCCCGACCACATCTAACCATCTAACCAAAGTTAAAGCACACTACTGAGGGCATTATCCAAATGCCTCCTGAACACTGACAGGCACGGGGCATCAATCACCTCTCTAGGAAGCTCATCCCACTGTCTGACCACTCTTATCAGGAAGAAGCTTTTCCTAATGTCCAGTCTGAACTTCCCCAGGAACAGCTCTGGTTGTTCCCACACGTCTGGTCATTGATGACCAGGGAAAAGAGGTCAGTACCTCCCTCTCCACTTGCCCTCCCCAGAAACTTGCAGGGAGCAGCGAGGTCACCTCTGAGTCTTTTCTCCAGACTAGACAACTCAAGTGTCCTCACAGCCTCTCATCGTTCCAACCCTTCTACTGATTATCATTGTCAAAGCAGTGTTCATTACGCACAGAATGATCCATCACAACACTAAATATTCCACGTTACAGAACAATGAACAAATCCACCGTATTTTACACAGTTCGTATTTAATAGTTTTTGTACAGCTTCACAGAATACAGTGTTTAAAGACAAATGCATCACTGAAACTGTGCAAAGTGGAAAGTTATTGATGAAAGGAACTGGGTTATGAACAGCAGTTCTAAATGAAAAGTATGAATGCAAATACACAAAAAAACCCACAACTTATTTCCCATGCTATGAAGTGCAGAATTTTTTTTCTTTGTTAAAGCAGTCTAAGGAAAGTCACGTGGTTGGACAACCATGATTAACCAGGAAATAAGCGAGTACCTTTAGTTGTCAGAGCAACACTCTACCAGTCCTTCCACCAAAACAGGAGTAAGGACAGGCACAGCAAAAGTTTGTTACATCATACTCATATCTGCATCGGACAGTGTAAGGGAAACATGACGTCACAGCCCAAATTAGTGACTGAGCACCTGGTGAAGGGCAGTGGCTGGCCTAAGGAACACCTGTGCCTCCCCTCCATGTGACCAGGAGGGGTGGACCCAGGGTGGAACTACCCTGGGCTCATTTAAGAGCCAGCCACCAAGGGGAAAGGATCTCCTGTGTGAGACCTGGCTGTTCCTCATCTTGGTGGGAGATCGCTATCGTAAGTAAAAATCTTTTCTTTACGACCATTAAACCTTTAATACTTTACCTGGGATTGCTTCTGTGATTGCACCACAGATAGGACCATAATGTCAAGAGTATCAATGTGCGATAGGCTCGCTGTTACAAGAGTGGCTCTCCAGGCCAGGTCCCAGGCCCAACGTGATTTAGCATTTCAGACAGTCTCAAACACCTCTCCTAATTTGCTTTTCAATATCCCCTTTTCTATATTTACCTCCACTTTGAAAAAAAAAAGGGAGCAGCTAAGGGCATCACTGCTATTCTCAGTCACAGCTGGCAGGTGCTCAGCCACAGGGCTAGAACCAGCACATTACTTCTTATGCATATAGCCTCAGCTTGTCTGGTCTAACCCGAGCTCTTAAAGAAAGAGGCTCTTCACTGAGTTCATCCTTATATGAACTAAGGCACCTCTAGGGAAAAGAGAAGCTAGTTCTACAATTAAGCCTAAGAAAGCAGCATCACCTTAAGAAGTCAGGGAAGCTTCTCAGTGTTGACACTCTGCAAAGAAACTGAAGAACTAAAAGCAATAACAACAAAACCGAAACAAAGTAAGCACAAACACAGCTGACAAAACTCTTCACACAGAGCTACCTCCCATACCATGGGTCTCTCAAAAGCCTAAGTATGGCATTGCTCAAATGAGCACTTGGAGAACTGACACACACAAAGTGAAACAGCAAGAATGGCTTTTAAGAGTTCGCTCAGCCTTCTCCACCCAAAAGGGTCATATTAGAGAAAAGCCAAACAAAACCAAGAAAAGTATTTAAACACATTACATGAAACAAATTGCTGAAGCTGAAAACAAAATCCAAGAATAAAGCCACTAGCCACAGCTCAAAACTACACCTTTAAACAAAGACCATCATTCAGGCTGATCGAGTACGCTTAACAACTTCCCAGCAAACGGCACCCAGAAGCTGCATGCCTGCCGAAGAGCTTCACGCTCCGTTACGCACCCATAGCGGCCGAGGCAGACGCTCCCTCTCCGCCCCGGCCACTCGCAGGGTNGCCCCGTCCCGCCCCGCTCCCGCCGCCTGGGCCTCACCGCCAGATCCTGGGGCACGGCTCCGCTCATGGCCCGCACCGTGCCGCTCCGCCAGGCCCGGGAGGGCAGCGCGGGCCCCGGCTCCGGCCCCGCCGCCTCGCCGTCGCCCGGCCCCGCCGCCAGCAGCAGCAGCAGCCGCTTCCCTACGGGGGAGGCTGCCACGTCTGCCATCCCCGCCGGGCACGACCCTCCTCCGCCGCCGCCGGCCCGAGCCCACCGTTCGCCGTCGACCCGAGACGCCGAAGAAGTGACCGCCCCGCGCTGGGCCTCCGAGCGCCGCCCGCCCCGATCCCGGCATGCACCTCGCTCGTACCGTCTTCCCCCCCTCCTTCCTCTGCCCCACAATGCCCCGCGCCGCTCCCTGCTGGCTGCGCGCGTCCCGCTGCTGGGTGAGGTGTTGGTGTATGAGTTGTTTCCGCAGCAGAGCTGCTTACAAACGCCAGGTTGAACGCCTGGAACAGCAGAAATTAAGGAGTTTTAAACCACATTTCAAGGTAAACGGACGTTTGAAAACCGCGTAGTAGCAGTTGTAGAGGTGGGGCCTGAGCTGCGGTTTTCATGCTGCAGTTGGCCCCGCAGCGACAGCAGCGTCAACCGTCTGGGTCCTTCGCTGCCAGGTGGTGGATTTGAAATGGCGCTTATTAGGGACGATTATGATATCATATCGTGTTTCCGGGATGCTGCTGTTGGGATCACCCGATGCATTTCAGCCGTGCAGAACGGTGCAGTGCCCCAACCCCACTGCTCTGCGCAGCAGAACGTCAGTGTCTTGCTGCTCGGGCATCCAGCACGATCGCACCGACAGAACGGACAAGGAGCTGGTGCTGCACTCGGCATTGCAACGAGGATGTTCTTACGGAAATCACTTGTTTTCTTCTTTACTGCTTTCTCTGAGAGAGTCACAATAAATTGACACTGAATCATCATCATCAGAGGCAAGTTGCTTGCTTTCACCTACATCTATTCAAAATGACTGTGCCAGGTTGTTTTTGCCAACTGGCAGGATTTCATCTTTGTTACTTTCTGGTTACAGGGATGCAATTTACTGGGAAGCAAGTAAGATGATGCCCAACACGTTTGTACAATACATCCATCCTCAGAATTGTATTTCTTCATTTCATCCTATTATCTGTACTCTTTATTAGCTGTCTGATCTTAGTCCTGATGTGGAATGCTGATAAAATACTGCACAGATCTTGAGACAGATTATTGTATTTAGAGAGGGGCTTAAAAGACCTTTTTTTTTTTTTGAAAGCGGCACCCGCCCTTGGTATTTTAAGAACTTAGGATTTTCTGAGATAAGATGCGAAATACGTAACTGTTTCAAAGTGGATACGGTGATTTCCCAGCCACCTTGAAACATCTAATAAATAGTTTGAAAAAAAAACCACCAAAAATCAACCCAAAAGCTTCCACCATTAAATACTATCTGCACTTGTTAAGGGAGATAATTTCAAGTTAATCTAATCTTGTGTTCTTAATAATTTTATAAAAATACACTTTTCCAGATTCTTAATACATAAGAAAGCAGCAAGAAGTTGCACAAGACTTGATATTTTCCCCTTTATAAGTAATTTTTGAACTCTTAAGGTAGAAATGAGCCATAGCTATTTTGGGAAGTTTTTGGGAATAAGTCTGTTTGAATGGCCTGCTTTTACTTCATTTCAGACTTCTCCCTTCAGTACCAAAGGCCAAAAAAACCCTAATGTGTGTGGTTTGTTGTTTTTTTTTTTTAAACATTATTTTCTTTCCTTATAGCCTGAAGTATTAGCGGCTGATAGAAGGAATCAAATAGAGAACACAGTATGGAAAACTAGACAAGTTATGAAAAGTAGTTAGGTAACTAGGAGTCAGATGATGTGCTTCAAATCAGGAATTTAAAAATTATCTTACCTTACCGAAGTAAAAATGTAAGCACAATCACAAATACATACCCAAGAAAGAACGTTCAGTGTTAGAGTGTTAAATCTAGCTGAAAAAGGCATCTTTGATGGCTTAATATACAGTGCTAGAAAAATTCAAGCTAACTATTAATGAGTATTAACCAAACCTCTTTCCGGCAGGGAAAAAATGACTACAGGCATTTTCAACAGCTTTACAGATAATTATTTTTTTGATCCTTAGAGATCTAGTAATATTTCAGTGAGTGTAAGTTTTTTCTTTGAAGCATTAACTTCTACAAGACAACTCAGCAATTCACAGGCAGTGCCACTTAGTCTGTTTTGTCATTGTTGACACGACTCCCCCCCACCCCCCCAACCCCATCAACATATGCTGTATCTCAGGCCACCCCTTCCACAGACAGCAGCCATGTTCTTTGCAGAAGTTTATTAAAATATTTCCAAGAAGTAATCAAACATTTTCTAATGAGTCAGGAGAGAACTGAAGTGAGAAAAACATCTGTACAGAGGACAGTGCTGTAAGTTTTTGTTTACATGCTTTATTTCAATGTTTCACAGTTTAGTTATTGTCTACAAAAATATATTTCTGAAACTCTGAGTCCTCTATAAAAAAGCTGGTCAGCAGCAGTGACCCTGACAAACAGAATGTACCTCGGGACAGTGTGAGCACCTCCTGTAAGCAGATTAGTGCAGCTAGGGCTCTCCTGCCTCACCCTAGGAAACTTCTGTTCTTTGGGAATAAAGCTCTGCACTAGTTCTGAAGGAAGGCATATTAAGAGGGAAAAAAGAAATCCTTCCACTTCTGTATACTGTACTAAGGTTGACAGGAGGAGCCGTGAGTCAGTGTATTACACAGGAGAGTGTGCTGTTGAAAGGACTTGGCACTCACGGGATGGAGAAGACCACAGTGTACTTCAGTACTGGTAATTTTTTCTATGAGCTGTCTGTTCAGAGCAGCCTTGGTCTGGTGATGATAGGTTCAGTCTATAAGCAGAGGTACAAATGGCATACAAGCAGAGTAATTCTACAAGCACAAAGAGAGCCCTTTTTCTGCTGCAACTTTCATTAGCGGTAACATTGCCTCATATCCAATCACCCTGCATGGTGTTGGATAGAACAAAGCTGCTATCACCTTCAACTCCTCAGTATCCATAACAAAGTATGTTATGGACATTAATTATTTACTCCTACTTTTACTAGTTGCCAAGATATCTAGGCACCAAATAGAAGAATTGAGAAACTCAAGTGTCCCCTATATGAGATCTTGCTACTCTTCAGAGTGCTCAGAGCTGCTTGATTGGTCTTAAAAGAAAAAAAAAAAAAAAAAGCTGCTTTTAAAAAGAATCTACCTTGCATTGTGCTCTAGAATAAGTAAGATGAATGTACTCCGTTCCCCGTATTCACTAAGCTCTTAGCTAGAAGCGCCTTACCGTAAAGTAATCTGTAGACGTGAACCTCTAAGCAGGGCAAGAATTTTCAACAGCAAGTAAGGAAACAACAGTTACGGATAGGCTGCTTCCCTAATGCAGTAATAGACAGATCAGCTCTCAGTCCCTGAATGAAACCTTCTTCCCCATCTGTCTGCCAGACAAACAGCTTTCTGAGTTAGTAGCTTGTAAAATTTAGGTTTCCTAAACATTAGAGAAATCAGAAAAGAACTGCTGGCTATTTTAGGTACAGCTCCAAACTGAAGTGCTTCTGAACTCTAAGCTTTTATTCAGAAAAATTTTCCTGTAACTTGTGCCTGCCACCAGTCCGATCTGGTAAACCTGAGCAGCCAAGGAGGTATATAATTTTTAATTAGAATCTGCATCATCCATGAAACACAGAAGCCAAGAACCTTCACTAACACAAATACCTTATCAAAAAAGACACTCAACACTAGAGAACTAATATCTCACTAATGCTAAACAGTTAAAGTGTTTAAATCTGTAAGAAAACACCTGAAGCTTACTTCTTACCTATTTTTCTTTCTTGAATTGCCAAGTTTGCTGTTGCTGTTGTGTTTTGTGTGGTTGGAAGGGCAGGGGGGTGTGTACAGGTGGGCACATGGGAAAGGAATCACTTCATTCTATCAGCTGTAAGCTAGATAGTAAGCCGTTACACAAATGCAGTATTGGAAAGTAACATAAAACCAGGAAAAAGACTGAAATCGTTGCTACTCCAAAAGCCTTGTTCAGCTTACCAAACTTTAAACAGCCTGAACAGATGATTTTGTCCGTTCCTCAGGGTGTATTTCTAGTCTGTTCCCAACTATTCAGCTCCCAGTCATAGACACACAGAAGGTATCAAGGGAGGCAGACAAAACCACACACAGGGTATGCCTCCTGTATAGCACCTACTTTTAATTTACTCACACAACAGGAACAAATAAATCGGGAATTGTTACATCTTGTGCATGGAAAGGCCATAACTGAAGTGTAACAAGATGAAATTTAAAGGGAGATTTAAAATTAAGGAAAATTTTGTGTGGAACCTGTTTTGCTGAAGACTCCACCCCCTTCAAAGAAGCAATTCATAATCATTTGGGACAGAGAAACAGGAAAAAGCTTCAGACTAACAATCCTGCCCTGGCTTCAGGTGATAATGTAATTGTGTTCTTTCTCCTTTACATGAATAAGCCTTGTGATACTAAAAAAAGCTGAGTTTTACTCTGCCCACTACTGAAGATGCAGTATATGCTAGCAGAGCTACACTAACTAGACTACTTTGGTCAAGCCTTAAAAGCTTTCTCCATCAGCAGAGACAAGCATTACTAGCACTGGTATGTTACTTCTAGTTGATGCAGTTATGCCTACAGAATTCTGTAGCACAAGGCTTAGAGCTTTAACATACCTTGTGAATAAACAGCGTCATTAGACTGAGGTACGTGTGTGCGAGGAACCAGCAACTGCAGCTGAAAGTTATTGCTACTTGCTGTCTCCCAGTGCAAGTTTTTCCTATTTCTGCATTTTCTTGCCTTCTCTGAGGTACACAGACTCAATGGTGAATTGTTCTGAAGCCTTGCAAACAATGGCCACCAAAACACATCTGATGACTTTTTAATCCATTTCAAATTATGTACAAGGCTGACTTTGAGACTGTCAATTTTACCTTCAGGCCTAGTACTGCATAGACAAAACTTATGGTCAAGAACAAGCAGTGCCTGCGCTGTCTGTTCTCACAGAAAACCTTAATTAAAACAAGCAAGGTAACGCACAGAGCTGAAGTTGTTTTCTGCTGACAGTGTAATACAGACAACAGTCACCATTTCTCCAATTCACTAATCTTTTTCTGGTATTCTCCATGCTTACAGTTTGAGAGGTACAGCCAAATGGAACTTAAGCTGCTACAACTTGAAAAATGTGCACTGAAGTCCAGTGTCAGGGTCACTGAAGGCCACCCCTGGTCCAGCAGCTCTACCTCTCCAATTTTCAAGTGCACTAGGACAGTTCCACGTCACAGACAACTGAGGCAGATATATAGGAAAAAACACTGGTTAAACCAAGTAGTTCCAAGGGGAGGCAAGGTCACTGCTGCCCTGCCCCAGAGAAGGAGAAAGATTCACTGAGAGATTATAACTAAAAGGGTTACAAAATAAAGGCAAGAGCTAAAGTTTGCCAGTAATGAAATGCATCCTCCTGTCCTGCATGAACAGGAAACAGTCTCTGTAGGGTATTAAAGAAGTCCTAGGAGAAGATACCCTCCTATGTTTTTTTCTGCTGCCAGAGGAGTGAAGGTAAAAATGCTGCTACTGATCAGCAGGAACCTCTCTGTCTGCATCCAGTTTGCTCGTTTCTCCTGGGGAAGGAGTACGCGGTGCAGAGTGGGAAACAGAAGGGATCCCATGAGCTACAATCCCTTCCACTACAGGTGGTTCTGGTAGCCCAGGGGTGGCTACACTCACTACTCCTGGAGGAAACCTGAAACCAACAGAAACATAGAAATTACATGCTGGTCTAGCAATTACGCAATTGGAAAGGAACTGTGTGCCCCCTCAAGAATCTGCTGAATACAAATCCCTCTTTCTAGCAGAGCTGCTCCAAGATAGAACACAGAGAAAGTCTCCAGACCTGAAGAGTAGCAGTTACACCCAATTACCAAATGATACTTGTTCTGAGACAGACAGAGGGAATTTCAAGTCAGGGACTAAGCATTTGAAAGACAGGTACAAAGTTTATATCCAGTGGGAAACAGCATGAGGCATGGTATGAAGGCAGCCTGAAGAACTGGAAATTCCAAGAGCAGAAGTGCAAGCTGCCACCTGTCCTTCACTGGGATCCAACAAAGAAAAGTAATGAGCTAAACTAACAAAACAGTCAGAAATAAGATGAAAAAAATAGGAGAGACATATGAATTATGTCTCTCATGAATTGCTAACCCTTTACTTCTGTGTGGCGTCCTCATGCCTTCCTTCTCCATAAATACATCCAAACCTGGGTAGATCTCTCACAGAAAGGAAGAGAATATATTTCCTGTTTTGCAGACAGGAATGGAAACAACCTATCCACAATCACTTGACAGGTCTGTAACAACCTGAAATATACTCTGTTTAGGCCAGTGCCCAAACCTACTGGACAATATATTTTAACAAGTCTTCATCTGGGCTGCAGGTAAGAACTGTGCTTTGTTCATACAGCCACAGCAATATGCACACCTTCTGAATGTTAAGATCCAAATCTCTTTTCAGGCATCCAGCAAGTTTTCTTATATTGAGATATCTATTGGGAAGGTCTTGCGAGAATCTGGAAAAATTAACCTGTACCCAGCTGGAACTAAGCTTGTCCAGGCAAATGCTAAATCCCAGCACGGTTTCAGAAGTGCTGCTGTTAAGTTCCTGGAAAGAGCTCATTTACAGAGTGTAAAGGAACAAAAGCACATATGCTTGCAGGTATAAGCAGTTCTCAAACCCAAAGAGGGATGCTGGCCTACTTCAGCAGGAAGATATATTTGGAAGCAATAACTCAGACAACCCGTGTATCTCACCTGTACGCTGCAGCTCCGTTGAGTTCTGGGTGGACGCTTGCTGGATCAATACTGGACCACTGAGCTGCTAACAGCAAATACTCCTTATTAACACAGTTCCTCAGAGCATCCGGTATATGACCTGTGGGAGCACCAAGAATGACAAAACAAACAAACAAACACACACAAAAAAGGGGGCTCATTCCCAGAAGGAAAGTAGAAAGGAAATGCTTAGCATCTTTTCCATTTAATTCCACAGGATAACACTGGGCAGGGGAGACTCCTTTGAACAACTGGTCTCTGAAGAATACAAGAAACTGATCCTTCCTTCTCACTGCCGTGACCTTAAGGAAATCACTAGCCATATAGACCTCCCCCAAGAGGCAAGGTATGCTACTTCAGAAAAAGGTGTACAAAGTAACTGTCAAAGGAATTATTACAAAAGATTTAGAAGATGTAATAGGTAGTTACAATGCCTCCCAAACGAGGGAAACCGCCACTCCAGTATTAGTTACTAGATTCTCAAAAGGCAGAGACACAATTATCAGCTTACACTTCAGTCCAAGAAACTAGTCACTGAGTCTAATTTTTAGAGAACAATTAGCAGTTCCAAATCCATAATCCTTGCAGGGAACAAAAGAATATCAATCCAGCAGCAGCTGCAGAGCACAGTCTTCCTCATTACCTGTAATAGCTCTGCGGATCTCTTTAGCTGCATCTTCTCTGGATTCAATGGAAGCCTGCTCACTGTACCAGGCAGTATGTGGGGTGCAGATCACATTGGGTGCATCTTTTAAGGGCCCCTGAGCAAAGCTGTGGGCAAAAAAATAAAAGAGGTTTCTCTCCAGAAGTGTTAACCCTATCTGTCCTCTCAACTATCACCATAGATAAACGAGAATCTTTCAGTGCATGAGTTATAGGATAACAGAGAAATGCAGGTACAGTGTTACCTGAAAGGCTCAGACTCATGTACATCCAATGCTGTTCCTCTGATTCTCCCCTCTTTCAAGGCTTGTGCTAAGGCTTTCTCATCGACCAACCCTCCCCGGGCTGTGTTCACTAAGAAGCAGCCCTGGCGCATCTGGAAGAAGAAAAACAATAAGTGGGTTGATAAAGAGACTTTTCAGGGGAGCAAGTGAATCTTGGGAAGTCTACTGGAAATGAGCAGCAGCCTGCAGTGATTAGATGAGGCCTGGACGAACTAGGAGTGCCCTCACTGCAAAGCTAACCACAGGGGAAATGCCTGCAAGCAATGCTTGAGAAATTTGCTTTTAAAATGAACAAATAAAACCACAAGACAACAAGGGCAAAAGTGGAACTCTCAAGTTTTGCACTCCATATTAATCCTACTACATTAAAGAAGAAAGAGGACATCAGTCAAGTATGCAGCTATACAAAACTGGACTATGATGTCCCAGTCTCTCTCATGAAAGCACTGGAAAGCATTCACAGACTATTGGAGTAGAGCCCGATACTGGCTTTGCAGTGGGCTTGGGCAGAAAGACTTTGGCAGAGCTGCGTCAAGAAGCTTACATAGCCCCAGCCACACCAGATCTGGCTCTAATCAGTACAGCCAGTCATGAATTTTAAACGTAATTTGAAATTATTTAATCACCTAAAACATTCTTAACAATAATTTTTAATAAATTACTTTGCGAAAAGAGACAGTCCTATTTTTCTCTTAACAAATTCTATAAGCACAAAACCAAAGCACAGGCACCCAGATCCACATGCTCCCAGCCTCTAAAGGCAGCAGGAGGCACAAGGTAGAGGCAGCAGGATTCACACGCTCTCAGCCTCTGTGAAAGCAGCAGTTTGTTTGCATTCATTTCCACAGTGCTCTGTGGGGGAAATCAAGCTCCTGCTGCACCTGTTTAATAGTGAAGTCATTGATGAGGTGATGGTTATGTTCATTCAGGCTGCAGTGCAATGTGATGCAATCGCTGTGCATTAGTAGATCCTGCAGGGTTCCTACTCGTTGTAAACCCAAGGATCGCTCCACTCCATCCGGCAGATAGGGATCATAGAAAATCACGTTGAAGCCAAAGGACTTGGCTCGCAGAGCCACTGCCTGTCCAACTCGGCCTTCACAAAAGAAAACCCACAATCATCAAGGAAAGGTAAAACAGACTTTAAAGACAAGATACTGGAGTAGACTGGGAGCCTACACTGGAGTTTACTGCCAGGGCCTGGACACTCCTAGGATTGCCATAGCAACCCAGAGCAGGCAATTCAGTGCTGGTCCCATGTTGCTAATTCTAGTTCTTCCCCATGCAATAGCCTAAAAGGAACTCTTGTTTTTCAAACCAAGCCTGTACTCAGAGGCAGTAAGAATTTGGAGAAGGAATTGGTAGCTTTCAGGCAGCTTTGTTAGTGATACAGAGCCTAGCATATAGGGAAACAGTCACTGAGAAGAGCTAGAAGAGCTGTCTGAATGTTCCAATTCTTCTAACCATCTAAATAAGTGAAAAAAATAAATTAAAAATAAAAATCCCCAAGCCCATGACATATACCCAACTCTTCAAGATATTCTGCATCACAGAACAGGGTACTAGCATTTCTTATGAATAAGTGTGTTTCACAACGAACAGCTGTAGGATTATCTTTTTTTTTTTTCCCCTTTTTCTCTCCAGTCTGTGACTCTTAGGTTCCCAAAGACATTCACAGTTTACTTTTCAGTCTAACGGTTCCCATTACTTACCTAGTCCAATGATGCCCAAAGTCTCCCCACGGATACGCACAGCGCCTCCAGCCACTTCTCGAATCTGCTCTACACTTGAGGCTCGATTCCCCTCCCGCATAGCCTGATGTAGCCAAGTAACACGTCGATAGAGGTTCAAGATGTGGCAGAGGGTGGAGTCAGCAGTCTCCTCTACTGAGGAGGAAGGGATGTTGCAAACTGCAATGCCTACAAAGCCATGAAGTTCATATGAGATTTTTATCATCACAGCACTAAATCCAAATGCAATTCTTTAGGCAGAAGTACTGAAACGTAATTCAGTGTTCCAGAACTACTACCAAGCAATGCAAGATTCATTTCAGGAAGTGATTCTACAGCAACATAGATGGAACTAGTCAGCTTTTTAAACCCAAGGACATACTATTCCTCCCTTACAGATATCCATTTGACACCTTCACCAGAAAAAAAAAAAAAAATCAGGTTGAAATGAGAAAACTGGATCATACAAGTGATACGCATGACAGATAAACTAACAGACTGTAGAATAATTAAGAAGGCAGATGGCTGAGCTCTTTCATGCCTCACTGACCAGATGCTCACTGCAAGTAACAGCTTCTCCAGGAGCAATGCTAATTAACTAGCTCATTAAATGCAGAGAGACACAAGAGTTTGAAGGTGCACTTAAAAATAACAACAGATAACACCCCCCCTCTAGAATAACATACAGCCACAAGAGACCATAAAACCAAAGCTAGAACCGACAGGTAAATTACTAATGCCAACAGAGTTAAGGTGCTGGAAACATAACTTACTGTCAGGAAACGGAAAGACGTCAGAGCACTGTAGCAAAATATGGTAATTCCTGAGCAATCTATCCAAAAAACTCCAAAAACAAAGATACAAAGAAGAGGAGAAGCAGGCAATATACAACTTCACTGCTAACTATCCTTCATTTGACAACTTTCTGCTCCTCAATAGGGGTATGCTCCTCATTGGAAGAGTTTTTTTTTTTTTTTTTTTAACCTGACAAAATTTTTAGCAGCAAAGAAATAAAAATAACTAGATAAAAAAGGGTTTCTTCTGAAATGTGACCCTAGCCACTTGTTGAAACAAGCAAACTTTACCTCCTCAAAAGTCCACCACCTATCTAAAAGCTAGGAATAAAGTTTAGGCAATGGTTGAAAATTCAGCAATGCATCACTTTTTGTAAGCCTATTACATAGCAGTTTCCTCCCAAGCAGGCTAGGAAAGCAAAGGCTATGCACAATCCCAGATATCTGACTCCTTTTCTCTATCAAATGCTTTACAGTTGTGTCATAATGTCACACGCTATTTGGAGGAGATGAAGAGGGCAGACAGGGAAACCTAATTTCTTTTAATCTCACTAGTTACCAGCTCATTCAACTTCAGACAAGCCACACGCATTCATCTGTTACATAACTCAGACGCATTTGTGTTTACATGCACTACAATGCTAAGTGTAAGAAAACACAAACACGCAACAACCCTTTGGATCAATTTGATGAGTCGGAACACATAAGGAATGGTATCATACCTCAGAATGAATTAAAGGGTCTGCCTAAGCATGGGAATACTCATTAATTGTCCACCAGGAAGCAGATCTGGCCATGAATAAGAAGCATCATACTACCCCTCCCAGGCAAAAGTGGCAAGAAGCAATCTGATGGTGAAAGAACTTGGACCCATTTCTCCTTGGGTTGAGTGCACAGTGGGGGGAAAAGGGAAAGCTTTGAATCTGAATCAAAAACATGCATGGTGACTGCAAGAAGAGAACCCTAGGAGAGGACTAGGTTCAAAATGCAGCCTCAAAGTGTAATGACTGGACAAGAGCCAAAGACCTTGCGAGGAACTCTTAGGAATCTTTAGTTGAGTCATTCAGATGAAAATACTCTTTAGATTTAACTCAGGCACTAGACAAATGTGCATTCTTCGTTTGTTTGCAGTTCATCTGTTCCTACAGATCTTGGAATTGTATTGCCTATTACAATTTTATATATAAATACTTGCACTTTGTTTCAGCTTAACGTGATTTGCATTAAGTAAGGTTTCAAATCACTGATACAGCCTTAAAAAAGAAGCTACGGGTTTCTTAACTGATCTACCCCCCTAAGGAGGCTAAAAAGTCTAAAAGCCTCACTATTTAATTATATTTAATAATTGCTAATAATAATTGCTATTTAATTATAAATAGCAATTTTTCTCACTTGATACAGACTGTTCACATGCCTAAACTCCAAGGTTATAAAGTAATTCGTAAGATGTTGTATCAGAACCTACCTGCTATAAAAACTTAATAGAAACCCTCTAAACTAGCATTTACAGTGAGTTTACCCTTCGTCAGCATTTGAAGGCTGCTTTCAGACATCAGTTTTCTCAGTTGTTTTCCCATAAACAACCCAAAACTGTCTCACCAAGGAAAAGTTATCTAGACATGCTATTTAGATTTCTGAGCTCCAGACAACAGCAAAGAGTTTGATGTCTACAGCAGAGCAATATGAGATCTGAGGATCTTCCCTTCAGGCCACCTACCAGCTTAGATACTGCCCCGCTTCCTAAAGATGCCTCCTATCAAGCAACTCCAAATCTTTTTACATGAAAGTTTTAAATGTACTCAGTTATAAAGCAGAGAAACATGTGCAGTGTTCCACCTCTCGTTCAGTTCTGATCACAACAGAGCCCACACAGTGTCATCATACCTAATTCTGCAGCAGATTTGATGTCAACATTGTCATAGCCGCTGCCAATACGCACAATGACCCTGAGGGCTTTGAATTTCTCCAGATCCTGACGAGACAGGGTAATGGTGTGATACATCAGAGCTCCAACTGCCTCATTCAGTACCTAGAACAGATGGCAGTCCAAATCAGTCTCTGCTTTGTTACGCAAAGAAGACAGAGCTTTACACTTCAATGCTTGCACATTCTCTTCCCCACCTTCTCGTGGATTTCCTGAGTTGACTGAGCATCGCAAAACGCCACCGTAGCGACATCCTTCAGGATGGGCATCTCCACAGTGCAATCCCTTCCATCCAGCAGCGCAACTAGGGGCCGCGCTGGCATCGGGCCATTCACAATGGGAGGCCGTATGCCTATTAAGAGTCAACAGGAGCGACTGTGAGAGACAAGAACCTGGAGCCCTCGCTGCAGGCCCAACCAGCCCTCAACGCTCCCAGAGTTCTGCAATAGCTGGGAAAGGATTACTGAAAGCAAGAGAAGTAAAAACAGTTTAAGGAAACGAAGCTAGGAGGAAAAAAAATCATCTGCCCTTACTGGTTCTTTTGTTTCTTTCT
>WBMW01001303.1:608713-620107 GCA_013396635.1 Penelope pileata | reverse complement strand
CCCGCCCCGCCCCGCGCCGGGCGGGGCCCGCGGGACAGCCGCGCTGCGGGGAAAACTCCTCCAGCCTGGGCCGTGCGGAGCCGCGAGCTGGGAGGGGCCGTCGCAGTCGCCTTCAGCATAAGGGCGCCCCGTGGGCTGCCCCCGGGGTGCCGGGAGAGAGCCCCGGTGCCGTGCTTCCCGCAGCCAGAGACGAGCCTGGGCGTTTCTCCTCCATAGGCGTGTATGCTTTGCCTCGGAAAACTGACCTCGGAGCAAAGCTGTCCCGCAGCCATATTGGCGTCATCTCTGATAACTTCAGACCAATAAAAAATAAAGAACAAGACAAAACTGGAGAATAAATAAAAGGTTAGGGGTGGAGGGCCAATGACGTGGGTGCAGCAGGTGCTGTCCTGGAGGCACCAGGCACACAGTGGAGGAAGGGCCGTGGGCCCCATCCTGAGCAGCTATGGAAAGGCTGTGGAGGGGAACGTGGGGTCACCACAACCTGGGAAGAAGGAAAACCCTCATGACTATTCCCCTGGAAGGATGCAGAGACCTCGGAGTCTGACGTGAAAGATCTGGGCAGCCCAATTGTTGTCATGGGATCTTGTGCACAGAGAATATCAGGCAGCCCAAGTGGATTTGCAGAGCTTTTTCCTGATGAACAAGAAGAAATGGAGGCAAGCAGGATCTGAGCAGCTCACAGTGCATGATGTGATGTGATGGAAGATCATAGAATCATAGGATGGCTTGGGTTGGAAGGGACCTCAAAAATACTCAGTTCCAACCCCAGTGCTGCAGGCAGAGCTGCCAACGGCGAGATTAAGCACCAGCTCAGGGCCCAGGGCCCATGCATGGCCTTGGGCACCTCCAGGGATGGGGCACTACAGCTCAGGGCAGCCTGGGCCAGAGCCTCCCACCCTCGCAGTGAAAAACTTCCCCCTGACATCTAACCAAAATCTCCCTTCCTTTAATTTAAAACCATTCTCCCTTGTCCTATCACTATCTACCCGTGAAAGAGGATGTAGATCAGCCTCTCCTCTCTCTGTCTGGAGGACTGCAGTCAACTGAGACATGTATAAAAACCTTTATGTACACATAGCTTTTATGCGTGTATTCTCTTTTCTTGAACATAATCCCCACATCAGCCATGGACAGAAACACTCACTCGTCACCCTTGGTCATGGCAGTTGCCCAAGAGATCTGCTGTTTAGTGCTTCCTGTGCTTCCTACCCTTCCGTCATCCCCCGCTCCCTTCCCACACACCAGAAGCTGGGAGCTGGGGATCTGTGTTTCAGCACAGCTGTCCTGCTCTCTGGACCCCTCCTCACCCAGGGCATCAATATCAGGGAGGTGAGCGTGTTACCTTACACGCTTTGTAAGGAAAGGCCTAAGCAGGGCAAGGATTTGAGGCAACAGCTTTTCGTTATACAGTCATTTGTTTGGATTCTCATCTTTGGGCATCTGCTCCTCGTTGTGGCAAGGGCAGCTGTTTTACCTCCAGCCTGACAGCATCCTGCAGGAGGGTACCTGCATTATCCCACTGTAGGGCTGACAGTGCTGCTCTCCCAGGGTGGTGCCCTTTGTGACTTGATTTTCTGCTCTGTGCCAGGCCTCCATAAACAGAAGTTGCCTTTACTGCTTTTCTTCACTGCAAGAGAGTTTAGACAGGCCAGTAGTGAAACGAATAGTAAAATGCCAGGATAATGAAATTCCAGTGAAGAGAAAACAGAGGTGTAGTCATGCTCATAGTGAAGCAGAGGTAAGGAAGCTGGCCCTGGACAGCAACCTTGTCTGTCTGTCATGTATTAGTTAAGTCTGGTCCCTCTCATTACATTTGATATTTGATTGTGGTTAGCAGCAGCCCCATCTGTGTCTGCACAGATGCACACAAAAATTAGCTCAGGCGTTATCAGGTGAAACAGCCTGACATTCTACACACGGGCATTGTGGAGCTACAGTGCAGAACTGCTATACCTGTATATTGCAGATAGCAATTACCAGTAGTTATTTTGATGCAGGGTGTGACCATTAAGAAGACAGCTTCACTCTCAGAAGATGGTTCCATATTTATTTATCAGCTCTTATCTAGCAAAATCCATCTCAGAGCAAGAGCCTGAAGATTGTGCTCACTAGGCAAAGAAAATCACCTTTTATGCACATCCTCTGGGGATGGTAGATGAACACAGTGCTGTCTCTAGCAGTGTTTCCTATGCACCACTCTGGGCACCTCTGGGCAGAGGTGGCTGACAGCACTGGCTTTCCCCTGCTGTGCACCCAGTGAGGCTCAGCCAGGGCTTCTGGGCACGTGTGGAGAAGGGACCCACCAGGTGGCACTCCTGCAGCACCACTAAGGAACATTCAAAATCTGGTGCAGCCAACTGCTTTTGCAGCATATCTCACTCCTAGAAAAAGAGAATAAATAAAGACAGCTCGTTTCTGGCAGATGGCATGAGCAGAAACTTCAGAGTGCAGCAGAATATCTAGTGATCCTGAGCCTTCTTACAGCTGCATGGTGGGATATTTTTTCCCCCAGGGCATTAGCTGGGCTACAGGCTCCAGTACCCGTGTGTGTTCATCGGACAGAAATGGTTCTGTACTCGTTTTACTTCTAAGTATCCTTCCTCCCCAACCATGTGACCTCCCAGTGAACAGGGTGCTAGGGATCTAGTTAGAGCATCTTCCGTTTTACTACAAATTATCTGGATTGTTGTGGTAAAAGAGGTGCATGAGCATCCCTGTGATGGTGCCTCAGCTATTGGCACAGCTTCTCTTCAGCATAGCTTAAAAGAACAAGAGAAAAAACTCTCTGTATTTAGCTACTAAAAAAATAAAAAATAGACAGCTTTATTCATTTGTTTTTTATGCAGAATCAAGTCACCTTAACTTCTCACCTACTAGACAGCCCTAGTGTTATGGAGCATGTTGCTTGTGGATCATGCAGTCTCCCTTTAATTTATGGTGACTGACCTTCACCTCTATATAGAAACCTTGTTTAGAACTTCTCTGTACGGTGCACAGTGAGATATTCTCCTGGGCTGCCAACATTATCTTGCTGATAGCTTTGAAGGCAAGTAATTAGTTGGATGCTTAAAAAGAACAGGAGAGAAAGGAGGGAAGATGTAGAGGAGAGGGGTTTTTGAAGGCAAACAAAGAAACTGGAAATCCCAGAAACCTTGTTGCCAGGGGCACAACTGGCAGAGAAATCCTTGTCCATCTGGACACAGCAGCTCTGTTGTAGTCCAAAGTCCTGCCATGTGGGAGTGGCTCATAGCCAGGTCTTTCCTGGTAGTCCCTAAAGCACCTAATGCTGTTGATAAGATGTAAAGTAAACATCAGACCCTGTGCTGCTGCCCTGCCATGTTCCCATCTATTTTACAAGCAAAGAGGAGAAAATCTGCAGGAGTGATTAAAATACAGCCCTGCTGCACCAGGAGACTGCTGCCTCCAGCACTATCTTCCACAGGACTGAAAGGTGATGCAGTTGACAGGAGGGTAGGATCACTGAACTTCCCTGATGTGTCTGGGAGTCCTCTGTCATATAGCTTGAAGTTGATGGAAACCCAGTCCATTTCACTGTGGAAAGAAGATGTAGTGCTTCTTCTACTGAATCAAGGGGAAACATCTAATACATGTTCTGTCACTTGATTGCTCTTCTAAGTACCTTGCCAACGTACACGCACAGTAAAGCAGTTTTAGGTTCCATTATTTTTCTGTAACCGTGTTCAATATAATATGTGCCTCTGAACAGCTGCTACCCCTAAAGCACTGCAGCATCTGCCTGGTTCTGTCTTGCCATTGCCACATCCAGCTCTGCAGGCTAATTTAGCTCTGCTTGAGATGAGGAGAAAGCTGCTCTGACAATATGCAGTACTGACATACTCAGATCAGAAGAATGGGCCAGCATTTGTAGGGCTCACAGTGCATCATTTAGATGCCTTTGAAGCAAAATGTAGCGGAATGCATTATTAAAGCTAGTCATTCTATATTCTTGTCTCTGGAAAAGAAAATAGGGTAGTGTAACAGGTACTGTTAGAAGGAGCTCCCCCTTTCTTCTCCTGAAGAAGAATTTTGGCTTTCCTCTTACAAATAATTTTTCTTTTGGGCTACTCATGACATGGTTTGCTCTAGAATTTGTCACTCAACATGTGCACTCTAACCACTGCTCTGCCTACCTGCTGGGAAGGGTCTCAGAGAGCCTCTAGTCCAAAGTCTGTTCAAGGCAGTACAACTGCCAATGCTAAAGGAAGCCAGCTGTGGCTTTTCCTACAAGCTTTGAACATGTTTAAGGATACAATACATCTCCAACACATCTTCAGATAACCTATTCCAGGTCAACTGCACCAACTTCTCAGTGAAAATGTTTTTTGTAGTATCCAGTCTGAACCACTCATGCTACAAATTGTAGCCATGATCACTTCTCAAGTCACCTGCCATTACCAACATGGGTTTGGCTTTGTCACCTTTGCAACTCACCTTCATGTAGCTGTAGGCTGGCAACAGACTCCTCTTTGTCAAGCAAAAAAGCCCAACTCTGCTAACTTCTTTGTGGGTCATATGCCACTGTCTTGGTAGCCCTCTGTGGGACAGTTCCAAATTCCTGCAGATCCTACCTGAACTCTCTGGTTAGGGAACTTCACACAACATCCCAGATGTGGTCTCACCAGTGCTAAGCAGATAGGAATAAACACCCTCAGTTCTCTGGCCATGTTTGTCCTATCACAGCACAGTGTGTGGATTGTCTTATCTAGGATCAGAGCACGCTAGTGTCCATGGTCTCCCCTAAGTCCTCCCAGGGGGACTGCTCCTCAGCCAGTCATTCCCTAGCCAGAGCAGATGCGTGGGGTCAGCTCTGCCCCGTTACAGAGCTTCATTCTCCTTTCTAAACTTCACAGGGTCCTCATGTTTCTCAGAGTCCCTTTGGACTGAAGCTCTGTTGCTCAGCATAGCAATCACTCCCTCTAAGTTATCGTTATCATAAATTTTCTAGTTCATTTTTCTTGTAGGATGACTCTTTTTACGGGGAGTTACTCTCACCAAAGATGCAGTCTACATGTTGAGCTATATGACTTTGTATCTATCCACACCTAAATGTCTCTGACATTCCTGCTGTGAACAACACTGAGGCTAAAATACAAGAGCAGATTCAAATGCTTTATTTGTAGGAACAAAATAATAAAACTATATGAGCCATAAGTGGCCAAATACCACAGGTACTGAAGCAGAAAACTATGGATAACTACTTTGGCTGTCAAGACCCTGAACCATCATTGACAATGAGCAGCCAGAGCCGTTTAGGAAACCAACACTCATGCTAGGAAATGAAAGAGGTTTTTGTTTGGTTTTCTATGAATACAGACATTAACTTCTGCTGGGCTGTTTGCATTAGGTTAATATTTCTGTAGTGTACAGGTGTTAATACGAGCTGTGAGTGTCTTCTGTCTGTCTCCAGCCCGGTAAAGAGCACAGTGTGGTGCTGTAAATATTAGCCCAGGCAGAGAAGTGTTTGCACAGCCTTCCTCTGTGCTGCCTCCTGCAGTAGTACTCTGATAGTACTCCTCACAAACGACCTGGGTTGAGCTGTCAGAGCCTCAGCATCTTCTACATTGTGCAGTAACATGCTCTGGTTTTGACTCAAAAAGCATTGTAGTGATCAAATCTTGTAAAATGCAGCAAAAGCACCACTGTGCTATAATCACCAGAAGATTAGTACCACACAGAATAAGGCACAACTCAGTAACTCAGCATACAGTGCAAAAAAAAAAAAAACTTGTTTGGTCAAGCCCTCTCTTCACTGGCTGTGGCAGTCCCAGATGCAGAGAAGATGCCTGGCACATCCCTGAAACTGCGACATGTTGCGACGCAAAGGCTCGGACAAACACTATACGACCAATATGATCAAGTGAATGCCAATTTATTACAGCTCACACAGATTCTTTTATAATTATTTCTTATCTTGCAAGAGACACACGGCTATTAGTGATTGGTTAAAGACAGTGAAACACACGTTAGCAGTCCATTTCTAATTGGTTATTGACAGCTGTTGGGAAGTGAAATGTTATTGAGAAAACAGTTCCTGTTATCACATTCGGGATTCGTTCTTATTTCAGGATATTCTTATTTTTGGCTGTTCTCTGACCTTGTCTTCGGCACATACCTCGGATTCTGACTTTATCTTCTGCACGCACCCCAGCATTGTATTCATACCAATCATCTCTGCTTAGATTTCTGCATTGTCCATAATTGCTGGATTGCTCACATGTCCGTTGTTGTACAAAAATTCTCCCACAGCGACATGCTTTAGAAATAACATAGACATGGCCTGTCATGTGTCCAAACCTGGTACAAGAGTTGTTACTTGATAGAGGAAAAGCTCGTACTGTATCAAGTCCTTCAAAGGCTGAAAGCAAAATGAAGAAGAGGAACCATGATAGTTTCAATGAATTTCAAGAAACATCACAAAGGCCTGGCTGGACTTTTCTCAGCTGAAGCATGGAGAAGCATGGAAACTGACTTGTACAGCTATTGCAATGACCAGACATCCATCAGGGCTGCTCTGCTCAACCTAAAGCATGCCATCATTGCCGCCAGGACCCCCACAGTAAGTCCAATGCACGGCCTCTGCACATGCTCTAGTCCCAACTTCCTGGAAGTTTTTGATGAACTATTCAACACATGGAAGCAAAAGACAGACAAGCTGTATGTCAGAGTTGCAAATTAATAGTTATAATTGTCAGCAATGACGTCATTATCAGCCATCCTTGTAACTGTGCACATGAAGGCATTCATCTGCCTTAGGATGAAAGGGGATCAACATCATCCATTCCTTTATGGGCCCAAAATAGATAATACAAATGCCCTTTTCCCTAAGGTGAAGTAGACTAGGCTTTGTTCTATTCTCCCCCATCAAGCCAATGCTGAGCCATTATGAGCAATGCGACTCCAAAAAGACAAGAATCAGTTGGATTGGAAAAGCTGAAAGGTTCCAATTTTCCACATATTCTGAGCTGCTGTTTGTAGAAAGAAGAAAGAAAATGCAGTATTAGACAAAGACGACAGTGTATGCACTATAAAAAGTGTTTTGGGTGAGCAGCTGTGATATGCACAGCCTCACAGGTCGCATGCAGACCAGCACTCAGAGCGCACATTCACTCTAAGATCCTTTATTCCAAAGCATGTGTGAGCTTTGAAGATGCAACAAGATGATGTATGTGCCAGTATCTACTGTACTGCAGTGAAAAGCAGCTAGACACTTCAGAGGAAAGGACTGGTGTCCAGAATTCTCAGCTTTCACAGGCAACTCTTATCAGACACTCTTAGAATGGCCTTGGAGCAGACATTGCTCTATGTCCCAGTTTAGCAATCCGTTAAGTTAAAAGCATATTGATCTCTCAGTAGTAATGTAACAGTAAACTAGCTTTATGAATGCCTTTTTCTATGGAGTTGTGGACATATGAAGAGTTACTTTTACACAGTCCATTTTATGCTAATTAATTTATTCTAACAGCTCCTACCAAAATACTAGGGAAATCATTGCTACTTCTTAGCAGTAAGTCAGCTGGGTCATAGGAAAAAGCAGCTGAGATGCTGTGTGTTCATGTCCATATAGAGAATTATCTTATTTCTATTGGAGTGGTTTGGGATGTCCTCTGCATGAGGCCAGGTGCTAATATTTCCCATTAGAAGCTGTTGGATTGTAATCTGCATTGCAAGGACCAGAGGATCATCCAGACTCATGAATGATGAAACAAAAATGAGAAGCTAAGTAAGGCTGGATTCCAGGGGGAAGGGGAGGTGGTGAGGGGAGGAGATGTACAATACTGTGTTATTTTTGCTGCCTGTAGTGCACCAGGGTGGTGAGAGAGTTCCCGTGACTGCTGTAGAAGCAGCTGCTCTCTTTGGCTGATGATTTTCAGTGTAACAATCAAAACCACACAGCATCCTGGAGGATGAAATAATGATGAAATGGGCAATGCAAGTCTGATGCCCGATCAGCATTAGCTGTCCTCTTCAGGCTCAGTGCACATCAGGAAGAACAGAATTTACCTCAGAGAATAAAAGCAGAGGAAATGTTTTGCTTCAGAAGTCTATCTTCATGGGATTGGGGTTCAGATGAAGGGGAATGCAGCTCTTGTGATAACACTGGCTCTGGTTCTGTGGAGTAACTGAATGCCTATTCGACCACAACAGATTACTTTACTGAATGATTCCTTCAGCTCTTCTGAAATGGCATTCCCTCACAAACACAAGTGCAGAGATGATACCCTCCAAGCAGTAGCTGAGGAGAAAATGCTCTCAAGACTATGAAAACAGTGTGACCACATGAATGTGACTGCACAGCTCTGAACTCAAAGAATTCACACGCAAATTGACTTCCTTGATGAGTTCGAGCAAGTTTGTTTCTCAAGATCCCGTGTGTAAATGGGATCAGTTCTCAAGAGCTTGTGTTTGAGGGTGTGTAGGTACCTGAGCAACGGCATGGTGCCCAGGCACTGCTTAGCTGTTCTGTGAACAGAATGGTGCTTACTGCAGTGAGTATTGACAAGACGTTAAGGACAAATCCACAGGGACAAGAAGGAAAGGAACAAGGTGACCAATTTCTATATGTGTTTGATTCCCATGCACCACTGAGACCATGCACAGGATTAACACTTCCATTTTGGGTAAGATAAGATATTGGCAAAGATCTGAGAAGAATTCACTCCACAGTCACATGTCTGTTTCATTGCAGGACCTGTTGACATCACTTACCCCAATCCAGCCAGGATCTACAAGAAACCACAAAGAGCAGCACGGATAACATAAAACATGGAACTGATGCTAAAAGCTGAGGAAATCAGATCAATGTTGATCACAGTTTCTACAGCTGCCTGAGTAGGTCAAAGGCCTGGGCCTGGCAGGGCATTAGAGAAACTGATTCATGAGCTACTTATGTTACACTAGTAGATGGTCCCTATAGGTCAGAGTTAACCTATGAAATTTCAAATGGAAAGAGTGATGAAAGCACTAGCTGTGAGAGACTGGTAATTACCCAACTATCTGGGACCTGTAATGAGGTTAAAGTGCTGCTCTGTATGTATGCATGAGAGAGAACAAACAAATAACCTTGTATGTCATGGGTCCCACGCAAAGATACATGTAAGCATTCAGAAGTCAAGAAAGGGATCACAACAGGAGGGCTGCGCTGCCTAGCGAACTGGCCATCGCTTCATCAGTCCTTAAGGGAGTGTTCCTCTGCTTGGCCACTCGCCAAGGCAACCTGACAGCACTGCTGCAGCAACCACTTTTAATAGGAAAGGAAGATTTTTCCCTTTACATTTTTATCTGCTACAAAGAGTAATTCAAAACCGAGTTAATGAATTACTTCAGTGGGATTTGAGTGAAGATTTATAATCACAGAATCAGAAAAATAGTCTAGAAAGGACCTTGGAAGATCTTCTAATCTATTCCCTTGCACCCACCTGGACTATCCTGCTGAGAGCTGCTCTTCAAGATCCCAAGCACAGATGAACTCTTATTTCTGCCCTTTCCACAAAAGTTGTTATTCTGTTATAGAAGAAATCACGTTAGTCCTTGACAAATCCACTTTGGAGACAAATAGGAAGCCTGTTATTTTCACCTGCTATCTCATTGCTCATACGTGCCAGAATTTTCCTAGAGCTTGATGTTAAGATTAATGGATTATAGTATTTCCTTTCTCAAGGCATAAAGGCTTTCCCTTCTCAGGCTTTTCTCCTGTGAATTGCAAGCTATCAGCTCACTCAGTTTACTGAAATCTGTCTGTCTGAAGGAGAAGCACAAAACCAGCCAAACAGAAACAGCAGAGCAAGGATCACAGGCTGATAATCACTACCATCCAAATTGCCCTTTACATTCATATTCTCAAAAAGCTGTATCTGCCAGTACAATCAGGTCTAGCAGAGCTTTCCCTCCTGTGGCTGTTGTCATCTTCCTCTGTACCGAGAGTCAGTAATACTGGCCACAAACTTCCTGAGCCAGTTGTTCTCTCGTGCTGAGGGACACCTTATAGCAGTGGCAGCTGTAATCTCCCACTGCTCTGCACTGGATGATTCCACTTGATTTTACTTCTAGGCAGCCTAGGGCACAAATGGTAATGCCCAGTTTTCTTCCCTTTTAGTAGTCTCTCTGAGTGCTTAGAAAAGCTCCTCCTGCTGTCTCAAAACAAGTGTACGAATCCATGACATAGAGGGCAACACCTCCCTTCTCCTGTCTGTTGTTCCTGGCACGCTGCACATCACTGTATCAATATTCCAGCCATAGAAGTTAGCCAAGCAGGTCTCTGCCATGCCACAGTTACAATTTTGTTAGCAATTAAGGATTTCCAGCTCCATTTGTTTATTCTTCTCACAACATACAGAAGTTTGCAGTATCAACTTGCTTTACCTTTCTTTTTTCACATATTTGTTAAAAGTAAACCTCTGCTCCCAGTTTTTCTTCAGTCTGTCTGCTGTTTTCTCCCTGAATGATAACTGAAAACAACTCTCTGCAAAGTTAAAAAGGTTGCATCCCACCTACCATTTACCTTAAGCTCCCCCAACCATTAGACTTCAGTGAGGGTTTTAGGAATGGTGAGGATGATTTTCTTTCCTTAAACAAGAGAGCCCCCAGTGTTTGTGGACAACTTGCTCACATCCAGAAGAGTTCCCTCACAGCAGCTCTCTCCAGCAAGCAGAGGACAAATCTTTTCCAAAACCCAGCAACAGGAAGGCAGCACTGAGTTGGTCTGTGAATGCTTAATGTGTTTGCATAATTTCTACCCTTTCTGTTGGGCTTTTTGGCAGATGCAGTAGGTCTCTGTACTCATGCAGACAACTGTTCTACCAAAAGTTCACCTTATTTTCATATATTAATGTACAACGTGTCCATGTTAGCCTGCTACTTTTTCACATTGGTTAATTCATCTTGGTACGGAAACCTTCTTTTTAGAAGGATTTGTTCACAAAGAAGCACAGCTGCCCGAACACCAGCAGACTCTCAGAGATTCCTGCTTACCGGGGATGCAGAAAAATAGCTCAGCAGAGGCCAAGCCTGCGATAGGTAAGGTTCTGAGTCAAACCCTTCACAGCAAAGCCAGTAGGAAGGAACCAGGAGTTCACATCATTCTTTCTGTGGACCAAAGGAGCACCCAGGGAATCCACTCGAGAACCAGCCGGCATCTGTCCCCTCCGAGGCTACTCCCTCTGCTTAACGCTCACTTTCTTGTATCGAAGCGCACTCTCGCGGGTGCTCCTCACAGAGGTGTGAGCAACCACAGCTTTACCCTCAGCGCTGGGACGTACTGCGAAGCAGTGAGCAGACCAACAAGCAGAGCTTTCACATAACGCCTCTCCAAATCGCCCCTTCGAAAAAGCTCTCGCCAGCCCCGCCCGGCCGCACCCCGGGGCCGCTCCGCTC
>WBMW01001303.1:571915-605593 GCA_013396635.1 Penelope pileata | reverse complement strand
ATTAAACAAAATCATTTTGGAGATTTTTCATTAATCTTTTGTTCCCTCTTTCATACACTGATACTCATCCCTTTGTTCCTAAGTGGAGAGAGCTCTCGCTCCTTACTGCTCCATGTGGAGGACCCCAACCAGTTCTGCCTCTCGAGTTCTTACTGAGGATGCCTACAGAACAAAAGGTGCTTGTGTGGCATTCATGCTTGAAATCCTACCAATATTTTCCCTTCTTTACCAGGAGACCTCCTGGCTCTGCCACGGAGTGACTGCATAGCAGCAGAACAGCTGTGCCTCTCGGACTCCATCTGCAATGCCACCTACAGGGTTCTGGAAAACTGTGCCCTTGCTAAGACTCGCCTCCTTCCACTGGATCACGACAGCAGGGTCAGATGTCTGAATGCAGAGCTAGACCTTGGAAACAGCTCCTTACTGCACTGCCGGTGTCATCGGCGCATGAAGAGACAGGAGCATTGCCTACGCATTTTCTGGACCGTTCACTCCAGTATGACAGATGGTGAGAGGAAATAATCTAAATGTAGAAGGTACTAGTAACCCTGCCCCCTCCCACCTGAAAGCAACTGCAAAAGGCCACTTCCACCACTGCAGGTAGCACTTCGGTCTCCTGGTCATTGCTGCTCTGTTCGATGAGCATAGAAAGCTGGTCTGAGACACCCTCAAACATACCAGGGACCCTGAGAACCAAAGATAACTGCTTTGAGTCAGTTACTTAGATTTAGTGCTGTGAAAATCACCTCAAAATGTTGACATATGTCTGTCACTGAAAGTGGATGTGAAATTATCACACACTGTAATGGCATCCCAGAGCATGCTGCTTCTCTCCAGCTTTACTGCAATGCTTCTCTTTGACCTCTCACCAGGAACCACCTGTCCTGCACATCTCCTTAGCACAGAGGCTGAAAAAAAACATATTTCAACATAGGCCACATTCCAGCCAGAGGAAATCTATTGACAAGATGTCATGCTGTTGCTACACAGTAACACCTTTACATCTCCAGCAGAACTGTTCTTGGCATCTGGCTTTCAGCAAGACAGAGCATCTCTGAACTCCAGCATGAAGTAACACAAATAGGAAAAAAATAAAATACAAAGCTGGTCATAAAGTATGTCTCTCACTGCATAAAACACCTTGTGTCTTGCCTAGGTTATTTCCATTTGGAAACTTCTCCGTATGAAAATCCAGCAATTGAAGAGCAATGGAAGACAGATTATAACAAACTGGCAGCTCTGGTATCAGGTAATGGTTTGTAATGGTCACATGACATAATGCTACACTTTCTTACCTTTTCAGGGGCTGAAAATTATCAAGAATAGTGATTTGAGGTAATTACCCTTTTAATCAGAGGAATGCCTGCTCTGGATACTTGCGTATATTTGCACTCCTACGAAGTATAGATATAGTTACAGATCTAGGCTTGTGAAACAGGGAATGACCCACACCGATGTATTCTCTGAAACAAACACCCTAGCATCAACCAAAAAAATACGTGATTTTGTAACTAGCATCACTGCAATGCCATACTACGGGCACATAGCAGGACTAAGTTCCTTTGTTCATTTCGATGTTCCCAATTTGATCATCAAGTAAGGGCTACCCCTATTTCCACATTAAGTTTCTTCTGGAGATTTGCTTCTTTGTTCATGGATTTATTTTGTCTTTATAGGCTCACAGTTAGCAGGAGATGCGACAAATCCATGCCTGAAAGCAACTCATGTCTGCAATTTGAACAGGAAGTGCGTCCGGCTGCGCACAGACTATGCCTCCATCTGCACCAAAGGGGCAGGAAGCGAGGACATGTGTGACCGTCGCAAATGCCACCGAGGGCTAAGAAATTTCTTTGAGAAAGTTCCCGAGGATTTCACTAGAAGTATCCTTTTCTGTCCATGTCAGGATGAACTTTGTGGAGAACGACGCCGGAAAACTATTGTTCCCGATTGTTCCTTTCAGTATAACACCAAACCCAACTGTCTTTGGCTTCTGGACTCCTGCTTGGAAGACCATATCTGCAAGTAGGTCCGGCAGCAACAGACACTAGCCACCAGAAGAGAATGACAGAGGTACTGACAGTCTCGTTTTCCTTCCTGCAGATCCCGACTGGCTGATTACCAGCAAAACTGCCAACCTGCGGATATGTCCCCAGATGGTTGCTCTCAGCGCAACCATGCTGCATGCCTGCAGGCTTACATGGGGATGATTGGTAAGTGATGCCCACAGCAACACAGAGGGTTGCCTTCAAGCCACAAACCTGCAGCCACACTGTTATGCTGTGAGGAGCTGTCTTGCTTCGCTGCAGGTGATAGCACTTAGCATGCCAATGGGTGTGCCTTAGCCTAATTGATGCTAGTGCTCAGCACAAAGAGAGCTCCTTCTCAGCATTTTCACTCTGCTTTGTCCCATCCTTTGCTGTCAAAGCAGCAGCGCTTGCCTGGGATTCCTTCACTCCCGGTTGCATCATCAGCTGGTGCAAAGTGCTCCAAATACCCATCCACTGGTGCTCTCCGTAGGTACTAAGTCATTCCTGCTGCAGGAGTTGCACCACAATCACAGCAGAACCCAGATGTAAGATCATTAAACCTGACATTCCCTCGCTGCTTGATTTTTAGACTCATGATGGTTTAACATTGTGTATACACTGTCTTCTCAGAGGCAGTCAGAACAACAGGTACACAAGGCCCTGCTGGCTCTTAAGAGGAAGGCTGTCTTTCGTTACAGATACTTGCTGCCAAATTGCTAATTTTTTTCCAGAGTGGCTCAAAGGAGAAGCTACAAAATGCAGTAGTATATCAGAAGCTGTAATTCTAGACTGTATCTTCTGGCTTTCCAGATGCCTTTGCTGTTTTCACACTAAATAAACTCAGTGCTCTGAATGGCACACTACAGGTGTGCAGCACTTGTTTGGCAAAAAGCATTTGACCATGCAGTGTTGCCAGCTACATGAGAAGTAGGAGAGCCTTTTGCTGCCAAGTGCTGGTACTGCGGTTGAATCTGCAGATGCTTCACATCCTTCAATCTAACGTTTTCACTATGTTCAGTTATCAGTATACCTCAGCATCAGATTGCCTGAGTCAGGGTAGCAATCTGCACACTTTCTCACAGAGCAGCAGACTGCACGTTTATGCACCGGATGTGGGTCACCTTGCAGGGGTGCACATCACAATGGAAGGCTTCTGCCTCCAGGGCTGCATTGCCTTTAGGATAAGAGAATTCACCATGCTTCTTTCATCGGTGAAGTAAATTCTGATTCCCGTTTCTGGGATTTTGGGACAGGCACGCCTATGACACCCAACTACATCAGTAACTCCAGCGTGGAGGTCTCCCTGTGGTGTACATGTGAGAGCAGTGGCAACCAGAAGGAGAAGTGTGACCAGATACTTGCCATGTTTGAGAGCAACAAATGCCTTGGTAAGCATCACATCATGGAACTGGGGAAACAGCTCAGCACAGGGAAGTTCAAATCCTGTTGGTTTCAAGATCCTACACTGCACTGCACTAGCATATAGTTCTGTCTTCTGCAGTATTTCCATGATCTCCTAACCAACCCACAGGAGCAGCATGGATCTGCTTTCAGAAGTGTTTTTCTGTCTTTTACCAACACTTTTGTTCATCTCAAACACCATAAAGCTATCTACAAACAACATTCAAATGAAGGGTTGCAAAGAAATTAACACTGGGGGGAGGTCAGACATGCTGCATCCATAGGTTGTTGAGTAGCCACATCAATGTACCAGAATTGTGGGGTTTTGGTTCCTTCCCTCCCTCCTTTCCTATGCTTGTCTTTGGCTCTTACTTTGTCACGAGAAGTAGCTCCTGGCACAGTCCTTGTGATTAGATTCAGCAGCACAGCAGTTCCAAAAATCATGTCATGTCCAACTATATACTGTGTGGAGGCAGGAGCTGGACTCAGTGATCCTTGTGGGTCCCTTCCAGCTCAGGATATTCTGTGATTTATGTAATCCTAAGCCTGTATTTCTTTTATCTCCCTACCATATTAGCAACAGACAATAAGATTTAAATATTTTATGTTTGTAAAAGCTTCTGAAGGATATCAAACAAAGAAACTGTGATCATTAGATAAATGATTAATATTTAAATCTACCTACTGCAGTACTGCAAAGCCTTACACACAGTGCTATAGATACACCTAAAACCTCAGCATCCCACCTGAGAAACTACATACCTGCCACTTACAGAATAGACAGCTGGGAAATTCCTACAGAGACCCAGAGGTCCTCAAGTACAGTGAAAATTGGCTTTGCGATCTGCTCTGCACTTAGCAAGGAAACCCACATATAGACTTCTGCTCACCAGACTCCGAGGTGTGTACAAGAAAAGCATGATAAGACTCTTGCTTTACTTCTGTCTGCAGAAAATGCTATTTGGTCTCAAATGTACCAGAAGCTGAGGGGTCTGGAAAGACAGGAAGACTTACTTTATTCATCTTCCCTAAACTTCCAAGGAGACAGTGCCAGCACATCTCTTGCTTCAGAGATGTCCCAGGTATGCGTTGTTGTGTTGCCTCCAGTAAGTGGCAGGTCCAGTTCAGAAACCCTGGATCTGGAAATGTATGATTTTGGACATCAACGCAGGGGATGCCATGTGCTTGCAGAACCCTAGCCTGCTTTGGCTCAAGGTATTTCCAGAGACAGGCAGAAACAGGAGGCCATGCTGCCTGGCCACAGAAGTTTTCTGTGGTCTCACATCAGTGCCCAGAACTGGAGGCCCTACCGCTATAGGTCTTTGAGCACAAATGGGACTAACTGGGATTCATTCCTCTTTTTCATTTCCTAGGTGGCTGGAGTGAAGGCACAGAGAGACACCTCTGAACACAGCAGTTTGCCTATGGCTTCCTCTGTATATTCTGGAGCTGCTGTTTCTTGGCCATCTCTGTTTCTGTTCCTCCCCCTGCTGCTGAGCCAGCTTTAACTTGGCAAAAATTACATCTTTCCTTCCCATATTATTACTCTTATTCCATATCCAGGCACCTCCCACTACTGATTTACCCTCAAAAAACAAAAGGCCTCTGTGAAAGAGGAAGGGAACAGCTTTAACCCATAAACTGCGATCACTGAAAACATCCTCCCAGCTTGCATCCCGCTTTCCTCCAATCAGTTTGCATTGAAAAGTGCAGATTTGGAGCCCACCATTGCTTCTGCTATGTTAGCATTTTGAGTAACAGTCAGGCTAACATTCAACCACAGTATTTTAAAACAGAATTTTGAGTTCTCTCAGGACTCGTGCAGGGTTAGGTTTCTAACTAAAGGGTTGCACCTGGCACTCTGTCCTGTCACCCCTCCTGTCAGAGCTCTTCCTCAGGCATGGAGTACAGCATGCCATCCTTCAAAGTCCTCACTCCAGGGTGGTTGTAAGAAAAGTTAAGCAAGCATAAACATAAAATCCTGGTCAAACACCAATTCTCAAATACTTTCAGTTCCCTTATAATTATTTTTTTTCCAAATTCATTCTTTTAAATAGATGAAAAATATCATTCCAGATCAAGGACACTATACTCCAGCTTCTGTTCTTGCTCCTTTCCACTGTGCCCCTTGCAACTATATATATCATTCATTATCATGGCTAGCAACAGACTTGTGTTTCGTGGGTTAGTAGGGATTTCTGTATTCAACCCTAGGAAATTTACGTAGCCAAAGATGACCTTGCCAGGCCTCAGGCCAAACCATTTTAGGAATGCTTAGAGAAAGCACGTAGTTCATTGAAGCTGTATTCACCGTGAATCTCCTGGGACATTCAGTTGCAAATACCTCCTGGATCTGGAACTAGTTTGTACCTCTCCACATATTGAAGTTGTCATTTTCACCTTTCACCCCCTGCCAGTCTCCTCCTCTGCCAAGCTCTATTTTGTGATCTGTTTATTCTGAGCGTAAACATGTGCACTGTGTAACTGCTGTTATTTTATACTACGTTGGCCTGTTAGAATGTGGTGTTAAGTGAATATTGATTTCTGAGCATAGGTTAATAGTCCACAATCAATTGTGTGCAAGAGTTGTTTCAGCAGCCAACCTATACTTTCAGGATAGCTAGAAATTCAGCTCAGAGCAGCTTCTCTACACACACATACAATGCCTCTTGTTTATCCTATGAAATAAAACAGATCTGGACAATATTACACACAGCTGAGCAATACTGCAGTCCTGAATAGATGCAGAAGCAGCAGCTATTTCTTTTTACTCTGTGTTTTATCTGCTTCCCCAGGGAGGTACCAGCTAGGTAACATGCTGTACTTCCCTGCCACTGTCAGACACCTTCTTACCAGAGAATCTTCCATTGCTGCAGGTACCAGAGTAACTGTCCTTCTACAGTGGTAATATTTCAAATCCCAGCCTTCTCTCACCTTTTTGGGCAGGCAGGGCAGGGAAATAATCCCATGGAGTGGAACCTTCTCCTCTGTTGCGCAGAGAAGCAACACCTCATTTCCTTGCAGTAGGAACAAGTATCACGTCATCTTAATTAAGAGGAGTATGAGAGCTGATGTTTCCCACTACCTACTGAAATGTGGCTGTGTGGATCAAGAGGCAGCACTGTTTGCACATTTGCTGCCTCTCTTTAATGAAAACTGAGCCTGTGTTCCCATAGGAGTCCAAGGTCTACCATGGCCATCCTCCATACGGTGGGGCTGGAACTGTGTATTAAGGCTCTTGATTGTAGCACAGTAGGTTCTGTCATTCCCAGAGATGACTGGTGAGCAACAGGGAAGAGGAAAATATTCTTTACAATATTCCACAAATCATTGAGAACATTTGTAAGAAGAATGATTAGCTTTCCCTGAGCCATCTATACCACACAATACACTCTACAGCATCCATCTTATACTCATCTGCATTGTGAGCTTTCCTCTTTCTGCACTTTAGTGGTCTAAGACAGGTTGATATGGGAAAAGGTATTAGCTTTTTGTTGTTCATGCTCATGACACTGCGGACTTTTAGTCCCTTACCCCTACTAAGAAGGTGTGATTGCAACTGCAGCCTCCAGTCATGCCCTGGATTACATAGGAAAATGCTTTACAGCCAGACAAAATCCTGCACTAGACAGAAATTAAACAGAACACAGCATTTTCTCCAAATGTCTCATGTCCCTTTTCCATGTACATACACACCTTTGTATACACAGCTGCCTCTTACAATTGTTCATTGATAACTGGAAACAAAATTCACCTCTAAATACACCTGCACTCACTGCTTGTCACTCTGATGTGTATACAAACCCATTTTCACTTAGAGTTTTGTAACACCTGATCTCTAGATACCACAGCTGTTCAACGACACAGCATACATGCATGCATGTGTAAGTACAACTACTATTAAGAAATGTCATACCAGTAACAGGCCAGTTCTGCTGGCACCACAACACCTTCATAATAGTTCCTACTATCTGTACTACAGGGCAGTTTAGAAAAGATAACAACAAAACACAAAAACCTCAGCATCTATTCAGTAGAGACTGGATTACAACATCCTGCAAGCACCTTTGCTCTAAATACAACAATCGTCTATTAGAAATACTCTGTTCTGACAGTCTTAACACTGAGGTCTCAGCAAGCATATAAAAGGAAGGAACCTTCTACTTGTTGTAATGTAAATTATTTTTAAGAGTGTAGAATAATACTAATAAAATTTATCTTGCAACTCTAGAAGTCTCCTGCCTTCCTGTGCATTTGGTAGAAGCTGCACTCTTTGCCTCCTGCCAGAGGCACTATGGGAAAGAAATTTTAAGAATGGAGATAGGAGCTCCTACAAGGCAATCTCTGCAGCAAATTCCACGAACATCAGTAACTGTCAGGACTTCAGACATGGCTTCTAGAAATCTGAGATAGCTTTAGACTTCTTAACATGGTCTGATGTAGCATTTAGAAAGGGCATTCATGTAGTTTTTCCTCAAGCAGTGAGCTCAGTCCCTGTGTTGGATGAGTTGTTCTTGTCTGACAAGTGAGAGAAGTGATAGACGTTTCTTGCCCAAGGCCACAAGCAAAGTGATGCAAGAGAAGAGCTTTGAACTCAGAACACCCAAACTATCATGGCAAAATAAGTCCCACTTCCTCCAGCAAATGCTTAAGTTTCAGGAAGGATCAAGTGACTGTGTTTGTTTTTTTTAAAGGGGGGCACAATCTGTATCACATATATGGAAAAACTAAGCTTTACTTCAAGCAGTAATTCTTGGCCACAGAACATGGCATGCTCATAAGGCAACTTCGGGTTTACAGGACAATGCTGCAGATTCAGCAGCCACAAAGAACAAAGGTACCTTTTTCAGTACATCATAAAAATCACAAGTTACTCTATTTGCTAGAACAGAAGGCAATGTTACACAAAAGCATGAGAGAAAAATCTCAAAGTAACCTTTGGGATGCCTGTGTCCCAGCCAAAGCTTTTGGGGACAACAGTGGAGAAGCAAGAAGCCAACCAGCACTGCTGAGCACGACCAAGTCATTCAGCACTGCTGTGGAACCAGAACCAGCTGCTGCTGTACAGCTGCTTCCCCACCAAATGCATACTGGTAAATGTGATCAGTGGCTAATCACTCCTACCTCGGGGACTTTGTGGCTGAATCTTTTTTCAGATGAGGGAGGGTCTGTCGAGGCTGAGCTTGGTTTTGCCTCTAATGGAAGCTCTTCTTATGGGTGATTAGCTCTCCTCCAGGAAGTGCTTTGGTGTTTGGATTTCTTGCAAACCATAGGGTTAGCAGAGGTCACGGGATACAGCACTTTCTCCAAGTGCCTTCGTGAAAATAGCCCCACATACTTTCCATTTACAGCTGTTCACCTCCATTATCTGCAAGCTAGGAGGAGATGATCAGCAATTGTTAAGTGCTTGTATCAGACTAATAGCTCACTGCTAATTCCCCCAGTAATGTGAATCTAAATTCCTGGTAAACAAACCGGCTGCTTTTCACACACAGGGATGAATGCCAAAAGCCTAATGTTGGAGCTCTGGAGCTGAAGCTTTTAGAGCAATCCTGTCCACTCAAAGATGTTTAATGACATTATATTATGCACTAAATAATTAGAAAATGAAGGCCCACTTGAAATGAATGAGTTACTGTCTAATTAAGATGAAAAAGGGGCTCTACCCTGTTTTAAACAAGTTTATACTAAAATGGTGTACCTGATAAATGGCGCAGATAACTAGGTCTTTACCTTTGGGCAGAATAAGGCAGCCATTAAGCTAGCAGAAAATAATTCTTTGTATGATTTTTGGCTCATCTTTTCTTCTGATTGGTCCAACATGTTTTCCTGTAAGGCATGAGCTTTGGCAGCTGTTTCGCTCTCCCCATCAGATGACAAATTTTATTAAGCAGTATTCAAATAGCTTATCCTGATAGAGAGTATCATCTTTGCCTTTGTTTTACTGCGTGGCCAGAACCATCAAGTTCACACCACTAGATGTTCGAAGAGCTGAGAGATGGAAGACTGGAGCCTCTAAAAGGAATTTAAAACAGCAATTGCTACTGAGCTTGAGAACAGAAGAGAAGATTTCAGTGATCTCTGCATGTAGAAAGAAGACTGAGAAATGTTCTATTGATTATCTGACTGAATTCTAATTAATTAGTAAATTAGTCTTCAACTGAATTATATCTCAGCAACTTCTGAGAAAAATAAATAAAATTACAGAGAAGGGCTAAGCAGAGTTAGAGCAGCTAGAACTATTTACCTATTTTTTTTTATTCCACCTTCATTATACAGCACACACACATGTACTGTGTTGCTTGTATCATTCCCCTTGAAGGAAGCACAAGTTCCCATACTAACCACCTAGCACTCGAAGGTTATAAGCCAGGCATAATACAATGCATTTACCCCTGTGAAAGGGACACTGACAAATCAAGATAACGTTAAACCTGTGTGGCAGTTTAGAATCACCTATCAGAGATTTCTCCCAAGGCTCTTCAAAAAATGCTATGTACTTTGAGAACTGTGGGGTATCAATTATATTTCAGTGCTTTCTTTTATCTGAGACTACAGGAAAATGACTCAAAAGTCCCTGAAACATGAGTCAGAATAATGGTAAATGTTCCCCTGTAATGGAGTGTGTTAATATTGCACATCATGCACACAGTGTAATTCTGTTCTCTTTATTCCTATTAATGCCACAGTCTCTACTGTGCTCATAGATTTATATACACTGTGTTCAAGAAATGTTTTAATAAAGGGTAAGCAAATTGCCACTGTAGTTGCTTGTTGTACTTGCTTGTTCTACTTTTCTCCTTTTCACTTTTTTCCACCATTCTAGTACTTCAATTACTTTCCCTTCCATTTACATTTGCCCGCGACATTCTGACATTACAGGTCACTGAGACCCACTTCAAGGAGTTGAAATTTCCTTAACCATTCATACACTTACTTGCCCTGCAACCTCCCAAACCAGCAGCTTTTTTTTTCTTTCTTTTTTTTTTTTTTTTTTTTTTGTAAACTGAAGTCAATTTTGCAAAGTGCTAGCAGATCTCAGAAGCCTGTTGTGCCAGTAATCCCCAGGGCTCCATTATGTTTTCAGGGCTATAAGACAGGAATTGCTCAGTCTTTTTGTAGAAATGTAAGATTAGTAGCTAATTCTTCCAGCCTCAAGCTTTTTTTCACTCCCACCATTCCAAATCATATAACATGGTTCTTTTGTGAGAGTTCTTGCAGAAACAATTAAGAGATTTCTTATCTTTTCTCTCAGTACTCAATCCAGTCTTGTACAAAATCTTCAATGCACAAATAGTCTAGGTCCTCAAATATACTACACAGCCTGTTGCTATTCTACATCCAACTTGGAGCTGCAGTGGTATAACATCACAAGCACATTCTTAGTGGACTGAACACGCCTATTTCCAAAACTGCAAATCATGGTGCAGATGCAAGTTTTATATAAATTTTAAACACAGGAAGATCCTGAGGCAGAGAGATTATGACTTGTCAAGAAGGGATTTAGGCAAACATTGTCAGTAAAATCTCAGCCTCATTCATACTACATAGGACATAGATGGCTTCTCACACGATTGAAATGCCAACGCTGGAAGCTCAAGATTGGCCTCTGTTCTCAAGCATCACCAAGTTATATCTTCCATCTGGTAAACCAGGCACAGTAAAATGGTAAGGAAAGGGAAGAGATGAAGAGTTGAACAATTTATTAATTTTTTGATTGATCTCACCTTAGTTAGCAGGTCTCACCAGAAATCCTACAGTCTTTCATGACAGCACAGCATTACTCAGGTATCTACCTGAGCCTATATTTCAATTCAGATATTTGAACAGGAACTTTTAAATTCAGAAACCTGTTGCTTATGTTAAGGCATAGCATTCCCAAGACTTAATCTAACACCCTGTTTAATGTCTTGTACATTTCACTTATGATTAAGTTCTCAATCAGCAATGACACAGCCAAATAAAAATGGTCTGTGTACTTGGTAATATAATTCAGTTCTGCTTTTGAGAAGAATAAATCTTAGATAATCTGATATGTTGTAAACAAATACAAACACAGCATTTCAAACTAACCTCAATCTTATCACATTCTGCTGTCACAGAACTTAGCTAACTAAGGAGCACATTCTACTAAGGGCTACAAAACCTTCTGCAAAAGGGTATGGCTGATCTTTGGTATTCCTCAGGAAGAAACTCTACTTAAGCAAAAGCAGCATCAACTAAAGTGCCTTTAATGGGTCAAGACTTCAGTGTGTGTCAGATGACTTTCCTAGTGAAAGAGACAAAGCCTCCCAAAGGAATAGAAAATCCCCTTGACAATAAAACACCTTTATTGTATTCTTCTGTTCTCAGCTTTTGAATAAAGTCAGATGTTTGAGGGAGGAGTGAAAAGATCCCTCCCTCCGCATGTGAATTACAGAGTAAACACTTTGGGAGCAAATACAAACTGAAGTGTGGGTTTCAGTCAGTTGCTCTGCGATGTACTCGTTTTAGGCTTCGGTGTTATTTCTACCCTGGTGTTGTCATCCCCAGCAGAGAGGTTGGGCTTCGAGCTGGAGACTGCATCAACTCTCCACAAGACTGCCTTTTCCTCCCAGGTGCTCAGTGCCCTTGTGCTGGGTACTGCTGCGAGCTGGCTTCAGGATTCAGTACACTCGTCTGTCCAGTGTCAGTCAAGCATATATTGCAATTGCTATAGTATGCTTGTATAGTGATTTCAGTACATTGCTGTATCATGTTTCTAAATCAAAATCCCATGTATCTTCAGATATCTTTCAGTAAGTTTGTACGATTTTAGCTAAATGTCATTTACATCTGATGATTGTTTCATGCCTTGATACATACAAAATGATCCATTCATCTTCAGGTCTTCATACTCCACCTTTATTTGAATTTTCCCCTTTCTTGTCAGCCTCAAATCATTCAAAGGGGCAAATACTCTACTGAGAAGGATTAGAAAGGCAGTGAACCAGCTCTGGCCAGACTCACCAGCAACAAAAGTCCTGGGCACATAGGTAGGAATGTAGACAGCAGAAAGACAAACTTGCTTTACAAGATACTTAGAAGTAAAGTCATCCCTTAGATGATCTATTTTGTACAGAATGAGCTAATCTGAACAGAATCAAACATAAAAGGAGGACACATTTCATAACACAAATAAGTGGACAGCTTCAAGCAGGGGGCTCTTATTCAGCCTAATGCAGATGTCAGTTAATTAGAGTAGAAGGTTATATCATTAGTAGCCAAATCAATATAAAAGGAATTAAGAGCTCGGACAGCAAGCTTTTCTGCTTTCCAGCACAGCACCCGGGGCTGTATTTAGCTAAAATTCAATATACATTAGCGGACAATCAATGTAGCCTTGTATGAGGATGTCTTCTTGAAATACTTTAATTGGACTCTCTAGTGTTATCAGTGCTAAACAAGATGTCAGATAAAGGTAGAAGCCTTCCCAAACAGGGCTAGCAGCTCGCAGTCTGAAGAAGCCACATTTATTTCTATTAAAATCTTACTGCATTTCCAATATGTATTAATAGTGCTATTTTCACAGTTATTTTAAGCAAGAGTGACTGAAAAGCATCTTTACATCCATCCTGTAAACATCCATTTTTTGCAGTTTCAGCCCTAGGCATCATTCCTCAAGAGCCTGTCAGTCACACTAGGCTGACTGCTTTCACCCTGAATTTATAACCTCTTCAAAGAACATGAATCAATATTGAAATCAGCAAGTGTAAAATACTCAGTTGACAACTCTCCTAACTGGTATGAAATTCCACATCACAACATACACGTATGTAGCAGCACAGGCTTTTTATGACAAAAATTTTAAACACTTTTCATTCTGTATATTTTCTAGGAAAAGCTGCAGTACTTATCGCCTAACCAGGACATAGGTGGTACATCACAAATTACCTGCCCAGTGGAGCAGATGCTACCAACAGAAGCCAAATGTTTCCTCTGAAAAGTTTTACCTAAACCAAAATAAGAGAAAAATAGATCTATAAGATGGCAATACTAAAAGAGGATGCATGTTTCCATTATCCAGATTACTCTATAACCAGCCAGCAACAAGGAGTGCTGCAGCTAGTACCGACCAGCACTGTAATCTGACGGGAGCGTTTACAACAGCCACAGAGTGCTAAGGGAGAGCAGTGTCTGCAGGGCAGAAAACAGCAGTAACGTGGAGCATTCACTATTCCTGTTTAGATGGGAAAACACAACATCAGGAAACATTACAGCAGATTGAGGAGCACATTATCAGAGATATTACAGAATATGAAAATCAGAAATAAAAATGAATTCATGAATTACATGCAGAAATGAGGAATAAGCATTCAAAGCAGAAGTGTGTAAGTTCAGACAGGACAGGTCTGTCAGATGCTATTAAACTTTGGATCATCTAAGAAGCAGTCTCCTTCAGAACGAAGGGAGATCTGAAGTTATCCCTTTGGCTAGAGAGGGCAAAAATGGTCCAGGCAGTATGGCTTCCACAACCCAATTCTATTTGGATAATTGTTTGTGCAAAAATGATCACACAACAGCACAGGTAAGCATCTGCACACAGTAAAAAATCTAGCTGTGGATTACAACTAGTGCTGCACGCTTTCAACTAGTTTAATATACTCCACTCAATTTTTCGAACACTGCAGTCTATCCAAACGTCACCAACTTCTGTCATATTCCCCCAGCCCTATACAAATCTGAGTAACTTTATTGCTAAAAGACTGGCATTTCAAGATGCATTCTCTTTCATTAAATATCATATTTCACCAGCCTTAATTTTATGTCTGGGGTTAACATACTAAATGAGATGAATGACTTAATGGTCAAAACCAGCATAGACGTTTCAAGAATAAAGTCTGCATCACTCAGCTCACTGGGAAATACGAAGTACCATTCGAGTATCTGGAGAGAATATATGAATTACTACGTAATGTAAAATAGAAAAAGCTATTTTCTATTGGACTTTTTAAAGTCAGTGTGCAGAACAGCATTTCTTTAAATAAGCACAACGTTCCCAAAGTAAGGTTCAGCAGTGTTCAGTGCACAATATGACTGTCAGGAGGAGACTTCAGCTGTAAAAAAAAATTACAGTCCAGGAAGAAAACTGACATTCACCGACTTCATGGCCCTCAGCTGCTGTGTAAACTTGAAGGTTTTGCTCAATTAACCCCCAGCCACCACTGTTTTTAAAAATGATGCCTCTGAAAAATGCATGGCAAAGATCAGCTTCCCTTTAAACAACTACCACAGAACACAAAATGCAGAACTGCCCAACAGCAAAAACATATAGCACCGTAACTCTCTAGCTGACAAGCAGCATATTCACCCATGTTATCTTCATGGAAACAAAACAAAGCAAGCAGAAGAGAAAGATAGGACAAGTCTTTCTAGGGAACCATAACAGTATTTTAACAGATGACATACAAAGACAAGACAGAGTATATTAAGGAAGTGTCACACCTACCAAGACCTGCCTGTCACTCGCAAAACACTCACTGACACAAGGAATCAGGTTACGTACTCTATGGGTTCCCTACTATTTTTTTTTTAATTTGTCAGACATGGTTTTTAAACAACAGTACCCCAAATTCTTCACATAGGCCACCAGAATTCATTGCTCTTGGATGGACAGCCTGAAAACCCACTTAGCATAATAAAAGTTCTGAAGGTCATGTCACTGTAATCTGTGCGGCTTTCAAAAATGTTACATAGCACTTTCGTATTGTGTCCTGGAGAAACGCAAAGCCATTTTTTCTCCCCAGTAATAACTCATCTCAGCCATGGAGTACTTTTCTGTAATAGAAGAGCTACACACTGTATCTTCCATTACCTTCCAGTTTAATTAAATGTTCCTCGAATAAATCTTGTGTTTACATTCTTGTGACATGCTACCAGTGATGACTTCTCCATTTTTAAACTGCTTGGATACAGTCCAATCATCGCTGCTTATTGTACCTGCCACTCACAGAGAGCTCCAGACTCTTAAAATCATTTCTCTTTGGGTCTGTCTTTGCTAGCTATTAATTTGATATGTCTGTAAAACTGAATTATTTAGGTGAGGTAGGGACCAACAGGCCTCTTATCTTGCTTATTTGGACTGGGCAAGAGGTTGAGGGAGGACAGGACACCAACATTCCTGAGCTGGAACTACTAGAAAAATTGTGATTTACTAAGCAAGAGTACAGGCACTTGATCCAGTTTCAGTTTTTAATTAGAGTTGGAAAGCATTGCTTCAGGGAGTACAAAAACTGTCCTCTTTGCCTTGGAATCTTCTTACTTATCTACCCTGACAGTACAACAACCATATGGCAAGATCACTTCAGACAAGTTACAGCAATTGTAAAACACGAGTGCCCTTCAGCTGGCCACACATCTCCAGCCCACCGAAACACCTTGTGACTTAAGCTAGCCTGTTTTATTTAGAACAGATGAGAATATATGCTCACCATCTTTCAACAGATGAAAGGACATCTTTCACAGAAGATGCAGTTATTTTTTAAACCATTAATCTGACCAAATGCTACCCTGCAATCTGGGAAGAGACGGCATCAAGTGCCATCGAATTTCTTCCAGATCATGTCAGCGCCTAATAAAACAGAATAAGGATAAGCAGTAAATCACATACCACTGGCACTAAACTCACATTCACTGATATTTTCCTCTCCTGAACCAAGACTGTTACCAGGAATTTTAATAATGTTATATTTTAATATACATTCCATGATGACTGGGAGTCATCCTTACCCTAATTGGAAGCTTTCTTGCATTATATTAACTAATATCCATTACATTAATTTAGTGGGATTTTTGGATTTTTTTTGCATTTCATGCTCTTAGAAAAGATGCATTCTACATATATGTATAAAATATTTTAACCACCAGGACATCTAGAGGAGAGTCACAAAACTCTCAGAAACAGTTTACAAGCAGGTATTACTGGCATTATTAAACAAAGTGCTTCAACAGCTTGAACTAACACTCAACATATAAGTGTTGGAGTTAAATCACCAATTAAACTGAAGGTCCTTAACACTCCAATATCTGGTGACCTGTAGAAAGCTAACTGGAAATAGTCTGTGTCATAGAAACCACTATTTGGTTTCTTGGACGTTCTAATCCATCATAATGTGGCTACTGACGGACAATTTAGAAGTACTAAATTCTGTTTCAGAACAGCATCACTCCCTAATTAAAGAAATCGAAGTCAGTTAGGTGCAGAACATAGTTGAGTAATATTTAACTTCATTTTCCTCGGGATGTTTAATACAATACATTGTTATATCAAGGAAATAAATTTTGCATTTTTATCAGATCCAGTGACAGCAGAAACCTCTTTGGCAGCAATTCATCAATGCAGCAGAAGCCTACGTGTGCTCTACTTTATCTTCTGTCTGAATCAGTACAACTCAGTTAAAAAGCTAGGAATTTTAATATAATTAGCTCTGTAACCTAGAATTGCTGTTTACCTGGATATACGCAGTGTCCCCAGAAATGCATAATTCAAGTAAGGCTTACAAATTATAAAGTTCCAAAAGAACTGATGAAATGTGAGGAGTAATTATAACTGTACAGGAAAGTTGATTAAAATTAATTTTATCACCATCACATTAGAACCTAACCTGCTAAAAAGCATTTTGAAATTTTATTCTAATGAAAGGTCTACGAACCAGAATGAACACTTTCTCAACGCATGTACCAGTAGGAGCTGGCAGCTGCCCAGCTGGAGAGCAATGCTGCGTAAGAGGACAGGGGGCCCTGGGGGACACAAAGATGAGCCACGAGCCAGCAGTGTGCCCTTGCCACAAAGAAGGCTCAGGGTGGTCTTGGGCTGCATTAGGAGGAGTGTCACTGCAGGTGGAAGGAGGCGATCCTTCCACTCTACATGGCACTGGTGTGGCTGCACCAAGAGCACAGCGTTTGGTTCTGCCCCCCCCCGTACAAGAGAGACGCCGGCATACTGCAGAGCGTTTGGAGAAGGGCTGTGAAGATTAAGTGAATGGAGCCTCACAAATATGAGGAAAAGCTGAGAGAGCTGAGACTTTTCAGCCCAGAGAAGAAAAGGCACACATATGTATGAATGTCCATAAATACCTGACGGGAGGGTGCAGTGAGAATGGAGCCAGGCTCTTTTCAGTGGGGCCCAGTGATGAGTGGAAAGTGGAACACAGGCTCTGTCTGACCATCAGGAAGCTGTTTCCCGCTGTGAGGGTGACTGAACACTAGCGTATGTTGCCCACAGAGGTGGTGGAGTCTCCCTCCACAGAGATACTCAGAAGCTGTCTGGTCATGGTGCTGGGCAGTTGGCTCTGGGTAGCCTTGCCCGAGCAGCTGGGTTGGACCCGGTGCCATTTAGCAGTCCCTTCCAACCTCAACCATTCTGTGATTATGCAATTCTATACATTTTGCTGATCTGTAACTACAACACAATTCAGCTGACCCAAATCCAAACAAGATGGTGCATAAAATCAGTACCCAGACTCATGTCTTGTGTTCCACTCCAGCATGTGAGCCACATGAGGGATCCAACAGCTTTACTGCTTCAGACTACAAAGATTTGTCTAACACAAAGAAGTCGCAGAGTAGTAAATTACCATACAATGCCATTTCTTGCACAACTCCTGTTTTGCTCATCAAACTTGTTATTTTTCTTTGTCTGAACCAAAATATTTTGCAAATCATGAAGGTTTTTCTATTCATCCCAAAAGGCTTCTAATGTACCATGTTGTACTCAAATTTCTTCCTATCACATTCTTTTTTGTTTTTCCTGCACACAGCTCAGACGTTACACCTCAAAAACTTCCAACTGTTCTCCACTTTCTTACCTGCTGAACTTTTATTCACTCTGGATATTAAAAACAAACAAACAAAAGAACCCCAACAACACCAACAAAACAACCTTGATAACTTTTCTCATTCTGTCTTGTCCATAAGCTGCATTTAAGATTTTTGCTTTTGAGCACTGATGATGCTCATCAACTCTCCCACAAGCTGTCCATAGTTATCAAGACCAGCTAAGTTTTCTAGGTAACTCCTACTAGGCTACCTAGCATGCTAGCACCTTTAGCATCTCAGGAACTACTACAATCTTTTAACAACTATCTGCTTCCATTTTTCCTTACAATCATTAGTATCAAAACAAGGATGGAAAGTATAGGACTAACGTTTCCAGTGACAACATAGGCTTCTGTGCATGGCTGTGCCAGCAGATACACAGCTGCAGTACATCAGTGCTGAGTGGGCTGCTATTGATTCATCCTTCACAGATTTCTGCTGCTCATCTGCAAGATGACGATGAACACTCAGTATATTGTCTCCAATCTCTCTTCTCAATGAATTCCAGGATGCCTCGCAGCACACAAAACACAACCTAGCCAAATGAATCTAGTTCTTACAGTTCAGCCTAACCATGGTTTTTGAAGATTGCATAAAACAATTGCCTTGGAATCTTGAAAAGGCAGCAAATCTTTCTCCATTAAGACAGGAACTGCAGTTTAGCAACAATCTCAATGCTCGTGAGTGACAGAATCACTAAGATGCTGCACAGTTCTTTACAGTTTCATTGTGATATCTAGGGGTCTTAATGGGTCATATACTAAGCAAATGGTGCATGCTGAAGTTTCCTCAGAGCCCTTGGCCTAGTTATGCATGCATAGCTGATAGAATATCCAAGCTCAGCAGAAACTGCAACTAAATAAAATCTCTTTGAAACAGAAAATACATGGCATAAGTAAACAGATTTTTCAGACATAAAGAAGTGATTCACACACAGTAAATACTTCTGTAGCATGACTCCAGGGTCCTCAGAAGCATTCTATGTCTCTTCATCTCAATTAACCTGCCAAGAAAGCAATTCAGATCCAAGCAAGCGAGTGAAAAAGAAGACAATTACTGACAACACACAAAATCTACACTGATGTCATAATACTGTATTGCTTGAGCCACTGACAGATTTCCTGGAACTCAGTATTGAAGCAGGAAAAGAGACAATGAAGAGGCATATGGAAAGAAGAAGAGCTACCCACTGTGAATCAGAGAAGAAATGATTTCAGCTGCTGGCTAGATACCAATAAAGTTATCGTGACTGCTGAAAGTTAAAGCTCACTGAACTGCACTGTAACAGGTTATTTGGCTTTGAAGTGTTCCCACATCTCAATTTACACATGCTGCAAATGAAGAATACAATAGGTCCAACTCTCTCATAGCACATTCTGAGTCTCAAGATGTTCTTCTATCTCCTTACTTCCAAAAAAGACAATTTACTGTAAACTCTGCTCCTAGGTGTTTGCACTCTTTTCACATTTATTCACAGTGTTCCCACTTCCTGCACTCACAGATCTCTGTCTTGGACTTTAGTGACTCACACAAGCTGACACGACTGTTAATGACTCTGCCAGTAATCACCTCCAGAACCACTGCAAGTGATTCTCACTTTCACTGTTGTGATAACTGTGCTAGAACCAGTATGAAGAGTTCCTTCTGGAAAAGACAAACATGACGATTTCACTGAGAACACAACACTGCCAAATCAATGGCCCCAGTAGCACAGTTTTTCCTAGCTGGTTCTGACAACTCTTTCTCAAAGGGTGCAGAAATTCTTAGAAAATATTGAGAACTTCCACATCTCCTTTACTGTAAATTACTGCCATTCTATGCAAAGAAAACGCAAGGGTTAAAAGTTAAAGTTATCTGATGGGGACTCAGGCTTTGAGACAACTTGCTATGACTGTGGACAGAAGTAAAATGGCTTCCTTACTCTTTACTTCTGGCTAAACACAACAAAGATGATGTTATTCATACATATACAAGTTTCAGGAGCAGCCTCAGGGAAAAAAATGATTTTCACTTGTATGCACACCTCCCAAACCCTTTCCACTGTCAATGCTCTCCAGAATGCCCTCCCGTTTTATAGATACGGACCACATTTCTGCTCAGACATACAGCTTTACATTTGGATGTGTTTAGACATTTAATTTGAACAAGCTTAGCTTACCAAATGAGCCAGGGACCCTACTGATGATCCTGTCCTCTGACTATCCTTTCTGATTACCCTGGCTACTTCTAAGGCTGGTGACTGATGCATCAGTGGCTTATCTCATTCTGTTGATTCACACGGTGAGCTGCACTTGGCTGCTGAGCCTGGTAAACATGTACTTTAAACTGTCCTCTCGAACAACCTACCTCTTTCACCAGCTATGAGACAACTATGAACAGTTGTTTTTGTTTCACCACAGAAGGTGACTAAAGAAAGGTGGTAAAATCTAATGTTATTCAACATGAACAAAATCCTAGATTCTATGCGTATGACTCTCTAAAGATAATTTTGTTGACTAAATCTGTGAGCTCAAAGAACAAAACAGTTTGATAACAATTGTTTTCAAAAAAAAAAAGGCAAACAACAACAACAAAAAAACCCAACAACAATAAACCACCCATAATTAAAGCACAGGATTATAACGCAGGGATCTTGCACAACGTTTTCTTTACCTGGAAGCCATGGCCAGCCTGATAGCTGTCAGCCAGGGAAGTCATCTTGCTTGTCCTTCTCAAAAACTGGCAATGTATTTTATATGTATGTATTTCATATTTCAATTTGGTTTACATCTACTGTACTTGGGACAAAAACCTCTTCAGGAAATTATTTTAGGATTCTTGGATGTGAGTTCTGTCTTCCTGCTTATTTACAAAGTTACCCCACGGTTTAGCAACTTCCTCTGTTAAACAGCCTCTCACTCTTGTATGATACACACTCGTGTGTTTTCCATATAGTCCCCGTTTTGTTCTAGGATTTCATTAAGGAAGGGTTGTACTTTTGAAGTTTTTAACTTTGAAAAAATGTTTTGTTTAGTGCAATATCTACACGACACATTAGTACGACGGGCAGTCACACCCGGCACAAGCTACCCCTCGCTGCCTTTGTTAGCACGTTTCTGCGGGGGACCGGAGACAGTCCCGCCCCGCAGCCGCGGAGCACACGGCCAGCGCGCATCTCCCGCGGGTGCCGTCAGCTCCGTGCACGGAGCACGCAGCGAACCTCCTGCTCCGAGAGCCAGCCTCGGGTGCCACTTACAAGACGCATCTATTACACAGCGGAATGACAGAAAGCTAATTACGAGCTCTCATTACGAAGCAAGTCTTGAGAAATGCAATTAGCGCGCTCGGAGTGGCCGCTGCGCCCGCGCCGCTCCGCGAGCCCCGGNGCGGGCGGCGGGGTCCCGCGGCGTCTCTGAGCAGCGCAGCGTGTGCCCCCCGGCAGGGCGGCACGCCTCCCGGCTCGGCTAAGGGCGCTTGACGTAAACCTCAGCGAGCATCCGAGTGAGCAGAAAGTTCCACGGTCCTTACCGAGATCTCGTAGAGCGCAGCAAGCACAGTGCCACCGCTTCCAGCCAGGAGCGCAGCGCCCGCTGGGCCCGGGGAAGCGAAGGCAAACGGACAGACGTGTTTCGCAGCCCTCGCTGAGCTGCACCGGCCGGGTTCCGGTGAGAGCCCCGAGTCACGGCGGTGCCGTTCCAGGCGAACGCCCGGCGCGGAGCGGCGGCACAGAGCCGGGCAGGACGAGAGCCGTGTGCAGGGAAACACGGGGTCTGCTCCCATCTGTGTTTTGGGGCGGGCAAGGAGAAGGGGAACGAGGCACGGCCGCTGTGTGCTCACCAGACATCTGTGCCCAACAACAACAATAAACTTTTTATTTGTATCTCGGATATGTGAGCTGCCACAGTATTTTCTGCCGCAGCTACAACGGAACTTGTAAGACTCAAACCAGCTAAATGTTAATTATATAAAGCAGGAAAGCTCAAAATGAATGAAACACGGAGTCAGAAGTAAATGACACTTCCGGTTGCCGCTGACTCGGGGAACCGTGAGGGCCCTCACCGCCCCTTCCCGCCGCCTCGGGCTCCCCTCGGGGCGGGCCCGGCGCAGGCTGACCAGTCAGACACCGCAGCGTCAGCGCACCTTCTTTGATTGGGAGCGGGGCTCCCGGAGCTCGCCCAATGGGAAAGCTGCGTCTACAGAGCGGGGGGAGCTCAGTGTGCGGGGCCGCGATTGGCCGGGCGTGACGCTGGCGGGATGGCGGCGGCGGGCTGCGCGGACTTCTCGGACCTGCGGGAGATCAAGAAGCAGCTGCTGAGCGTGGCGGAGCGCAGCCGCGAGCGCGGGCTGCAGCACAGCGGGAAGTGGTGAGCGCTGCGGGCTGCGCGGGAGGGCGGGCGTCTCGGCTCAGCGGGCCCCGTGCTAACGGCCGTCTCTTCGCGCAGGGCCTCTGAGCTGGCCTTCGCCCTGGACCCGCTGCCGCTGAGCGAGCTGCCGCCGCCGCCCGCGCTCACGGAGGTACGGCCCGGAGAGGGGGGCCGGCCCGGGCGGGTGGTTCGGACCAGGGAGGGGTTGTGGCCGCGCCGGGCCGCCGCGCCGTTAGCGAGCACCGCGGCGGGACGGTTCTGCAGCGCTCCCCCCTCCCGTCCGAACTCACCGACGGAGAGGTGCGATAGCGGTGCTCCCCCCTGCTGTGCAGGGGATGGTCCTGAGCGCTCCTCCCCTTGTAGCGCTGTGAAGTTCCCTTTTCTCGTATTTTTTTGCAGGGAGGGAAATGGTTGTGTTTACATTAGCAGGTTAATATTGTTTGATACAAAATTCCTGAGCGCTTTTCTTATTTGCTATCGTTCTTAGTCATTGAACAGCTTATTTTTGCCTTCTGGCAACTTGCCACAACTTATTTTGTGGAATCTCACTGTTTATTTCAAATGTTTTTAGTCAGTCTGTACTCATTATGTGAGAACAGTGAATCCAATCCTGTGAAGGAGTGAAGAGTTTTCTGATGGCACTCAGCTCATCTTTGAGTGCGAACAAACTGTTTTATTGTTGGCTTTGCTTTAAGCTTTCAGGGCAGCTTCATTGACATGCTTGTAGGTAGGTGATTTTCCTAAAGCGTGTCAGAGTTTCTAAGGTCTTTAACTGTTCTTTGCTCCTGCAGGAGGATGCTCGTGATCTGGATGCCTATACATTAGCCAAGTCTTACTTTGACCTAAAGGAATATGACAGGGCTGCATATTTTCTACGGGGCTGCAAGAGTCAGAAAGCTTACTTCTTATATATGTACTCTAGATACCTGGTAAGATAGAAGGAAAAGTTGCCTTTAAGCACTGAACTCCTTGATTTTCCTTCCTTCCCCCATGTAGAATGTGACGTGCCTTATATACGTTGTTGTAAAATAATCTTGGTTTTCTCTGTTCTCCACAGTCAGGGGAAAAGAAGAAGGATGATGAGACAGTGGATAGTTTGGGTAAGACTCTGGTGTCAAGGATCACAAGACAATATAACAAAACTTCTAGTAATGCATCTTCATGTAAATCATTTTGGTTTTGTGGCTCTTCCATTGATCTTTGGATAACAGTGGGCTGTAACATAGTTTTCTTCCATGCTCTCTCAGTTCATTGTCTTAATTGGTTACAGATTTTCATTTCCCACTTCTGTTGGGTCAGAAGTACGTCATTGGACTAAGTGATTTTATTTTTAAAGCATAATGTCACAGACTGGTAAACTTTCTGGTCATGTCAGTGATGATTCTGAGTATACCCTAGACTTCACAGTTAATGTGGTAGGACTCTTGAATGAAAGCTAGCTGTTTGACTTTTTCCCCCTTACAGGACCTCTGGAAAAAGGACAGGTGAAAAATGAAGCTCTACGAGAACTGAGAGTTGAGCTCAGCAAGAAGCACAAAGCACAGGAACTGGATGGATTTGGCCTTTATCTGTAAGTGTCTGCTTGTATTCTTAATGTATCTGTGTGGATATGCAGAGTTTTATGACTGATTAATTTGACTTACAGATATGGTGTTGTGCTGCGGAAGCTGGACCTGGTTAAAGAAGCAATAGATGTATTTGTTGAAGCTGCTCATGTCTTACCTTTACACTGGGGAGCCTGGTTGGAACTTTGCAACTTGATTACAGATAAAGAGATGGTAAAACTTGGGAAATGTCAAGTTGTGGTAACAAATTCCGCAGTTTAACTTGATTCAGTTGTCAGAAGATTAGTGTTGCCCCCTGCTTTATTCTGAGACCCTGTCAGACAAGATTGTACATTTACAACCCAAGACTATAAATTACATTGTTGTGTGGCACAGAAGAGTTCCTTATTGATGTTTGAAGAACAGGAAATGCATTTTTGGTGAGATTATTTTGAGTATTGTATTCATTTAGCTTATTTAAAAATCCCAAACTATTTAATACTCAAACATGAGAAGAAAATACTGTCTTTCAAAAGACTCTTGAATTTAACATAGAAATAAAGCTAGTAGCTGAAGCAGAAGCCAGGTGCTTTCAGATTTGAAGACAATAATTTTTTCACAGTTTGACCAAATTAAATATCTTCAGTTCTTGTATTTTAACTGTCATGGGAACAGATTGGGAATAACTAAATGGAATTACGTAGTCCATGTTATACTGCTTGTTAGAATGGATGTGTTAATGCTCCTTTCTTGTTCCAATATTCTTAATTTATAGGCATTATTTAGTCTTTGCTGTGGAAGAACTTGATATTAATTTTTGGTCCTAATACTGCTCTTTCATAGTTGGTGTTATGGCCTAAGAAAGCAATTACAGGAAAGTCTCCTACCTCAAGACTGTCTACTAAATCATGGGAGGGAAGATAATGGATTCTTTGCTACAAGTGGCTCTTAGAATACTGCTGACTGTCATCTCTCTTCCTCCTCTTCTCTGGTTCTTGCTAGTTGAAGTTCCTGTCCTTGCCAGATACGTGGATGAAAGAGTTCTTTCTTGCACACATTTATACGGAGCTGCAGCTGATAGAGGAGGCTCTGCAGAAGTATCAGAGCCTCATTGATGCAGGATTTTCCAAAAGCACGTACATCATCTCTCAAATTGCAGTTGCCTACCACAATATCCGAGGTCAGTAATACTTATTAACTAGTAGGAATGAGCCTTTTAATGCAAATCTGGCATTTGTAGTTCTTGTTCTCACATCTGTTCATCCTTCTTCAGATATTGACAAAGCTTTATCCATCTTTAATGAGCTAAGGAAACAAGATCCTTACAGAATAGAAAATATGGACACTTTTTCCAACTTGCTATATGTCAGGGTAAGTGCCCTTTCTATTGTCTGTCCATTGTGATATTACTTATCAGAAGTTAAACACCGGCAAAGCATCTAGCTTCTGTGAACATGAGCTCTCAGCTTCTGTTTGCATCTGTTTCATGGAGTTGTGGAGCAGAAATGTGTGCTTTGTCCACTGTCTAGGTTTTCTTTGTGTGGAAGCTATAATGTGATCCTTTCCTCATCATCTTCACCTCTTTGTTTCACTAGAGCATGAAGCCTGAATTGAGCTACCTGGCTCACAATCTCTGTGAGATAGATAAGTATCGTGTTGAGACCTGCTGTGTAATTGGTGAGAGCCAACCCTGTTACATGTTCTTATTATGCTCCGGGCTGTGGGAGGAAATTTTAGTAACACTTGCGAAAACGATCAACCACCAGAGCTATCAAAAACATATGGTGAATATGGTTTCAGGCAGCCTAAAATGAATAAAATGAGAGTATCCCTTTCCCTCTTTTCTCTCTAAGAGAGCTGCTGTAATGCTATTAGTGTAGAAAGTAGTTAAGAAAACATTATGAAGGCCCATGTAGCTGATAATTCTGTAATAGTCCTGAAACTCAACAGAAACTATTGTGTGTCAGGTCTGGGAAATAAATCTATTAGATCAGGATGTAGATTTTAAGGCAGGGTAATGGGATCTTAACTGATCGGTGCAACTGAAAAAGGAGTTGATGAGAATACTGGAGAACAGACTGCTGTTAGGTCTCTTGAGGTTTGAGTGAGATCTATCTTTAATGTGTCTTGTTTTTATTTATCTACTACCTCCTAACTTAGGTTATACCTCTTTCATCCATTTTTTTCGTCTGCAATTTTTTCAATTTATTTATATACTGTGACTTTTCGCTTTAGGAAATTATTATAGCTTACGTAGCCAGCATGAAAAAGCAGCACTCTATTTCCAGAGGGCTTTGAAACTGAATCCTCGTTATCTGGGAGCCTGGACACTTATGGGACATGAATACATGGAAATGAAGAACACATCTGCAGCTATCCAGGCTTATAGGTATCACTTGTGCTGCAAAAATAGTGTTTGTTTTTTCTGGTTAGTCTTTTGCCTCATCTTGTGTATGATCCTGACTGCTTTCTGACTAGTTTGTCTTCTTTCCTTGACAGACATGCAATAGAGGTGAACAAAAGGGATTACAGAGCCTGGTATGGCTTGGGGCAAACCTATGAAATCCTGAAAATGCCGTTTTACTGTCTCTATTATTACCGGCGGGCCCACCAGCTCAGGTAGAGTTAGAAGCATAGTCATGTCTATTGGTGTTCACTCAGACCTGATGCCTACTAGTTGAGGAATTTGCATACATGAACTAAACTGGGGAAGGAGGAAGAGCGTTAATGCCATTTGATTTTTACAGTACCCCTGAGAGATCAGCTGGCTGTCCATTAACCTACATTAAGAAATTGCTTTTTTACAGACCCAATGATTCTCGTATGCTGGTTGCCCTAGGAGAATGCTATGAGAAACTCAATCAGTTGGTGGAAGCAAAAAAAGTAAGTGATGATTGACATGGAATAAGACATAAGGATTGTTCTCTGGGCTACTAGGTAGAGTTGCAGTTAAATTGTATGGTTTGTGCTACTGGAAATGCATACAGTATATCAGGAGGTTGTTGTAATCCTTTCTGTTGCAGTTAAAACAGGGAATTCTGCTGTGGATTAACTAGAGTAGCTGGGAAATAGAGCTGTGTACAGGTGATATATGTCTCTTTGCTTTAAAGCCATATAGTTTTCTGTTTCTAACTTGCTTGCATGAGTCATGAGCTGGAGTCATTTCTCTTGTGTGCTTGACTAACTCTTCCTCCTTGACAGTGCTATTGGAGGGCTTATGCTGTGGGAGATGTGGAGAAAATGGCATTGGTGAAACTAGCAAAGTGAGTATGTGTTAGCACTGAGCTGTCGATATTGTGTTAAATGCAATTAAAGCACTTTGATACTTTGGGATAAAATGCTAGTTGGAAAAAGAGTGCAATTGCTGTTAGTTAGTATTTTTTTTCCAGTTGTGTAATTTTTAGGTGTGCAGTGACTACAAACTCTGGTATCCAGCTTTAGCTTTAAAGCTTTAGCTTTAAGTTTCCCTCAGGACAAGTATAGAGGAAATTATGGGATAATATGGATTGCAAGGGACTTCCAAATCCTGGGGTATTTCCAGTACTAGCAATGTTACAGTGAAACTTAAAGGAAACTTAAAACATTCCATGGTACTAGATGCTGTACAAAATGGNCCCCCCCCCCCCCCTTTATTTTTTCCTGATATATGGATGTGACATTTAGGGTGGGATCTAACGTGAAGTAAGTGTGAACACTGATGTTAGCACCAACTTTTGATTGGGAATAAAATAATATAAAGGGGGGAAAAAGTGAAGGGGAAGGAAATGGGCAGGTAAAAGGTGCAACTTCTTTACGAAGATTTTTTGGTATGTAAGGGGGAAGAAAGCATTGGAAGAAATGGCCAGTTAGAGTAGGATGGAAAAGGCTGTTACTTCGAAATGTAACATAATAGGCTTTGAAATGTAACATAATAGGCAAAGATTTCTGCTTTGGTTGTATCTGCACTGCTTCTAGCAGATGATACCTGTCTGGCTTTCTCCCTGATAATGTAGTTGTTCTCAGGCTGGATTGTTTCATTTCCAAGAGGGACAGGACATGATGCATGTTTTGCAAATCCTTAAGGAAAAGACCTGGCTCTAGTTCAGGGCAGGCTTAGTAGCAATGTTCTCTTAGACCAAGAACGTCTTTGACAATGCGTCCTTGTTCCAGTGGCCCTTTTTTCTTTTTTCCACTTTTCTAGGCTGCATGAACAACTGAATGAATCTGAACAGGCTGCTCAGTGCTATATCAAATACATCCAGGATATCTATTCCTGTGGGGTAAGACTATATCTTGGAAACAAAAGGAAAAGTAAACGTGTAGGACTACTTTGGAAGGTACTCAGATGATGTTTTTGCTCCCTCACCTCCAATGTAGGAGATAGTGGAGCACCTGGAGGTTAGCACTGCCTTCCGTTACCTTGCCCAATACTACTTCAAGTGTAAACTCTGGGATGAAGCCTCAGCTTGTGCTCAGAAATGCTGCGCATTCAATGATGTGAGTAATTGCACAATTCCTGGTGTCTGTCTTGGCTACCCTCTGAGTAGACAAATCTTTTATTGAAGGAAAAAGGGCTATCTGCCGTGCAGGTGAACAATCTCACACCAAGTGTTTCTGGATACCTGATTAGTACTGCTGCTTGTGATTGGCTGAAGTCAGAAAGTATGGTATAGACAGTAAATTTGAATCAGGTCTCATTGTTCTGGTGTTCACTAAATAAAGGAATTTGAGACTACGTTGTAGCCTTAATAAGACTGCTGAAAATCTTGGTGGGGAGGTGGTTAAATATTTGGTGGTTAAACTCTGTAGCGATGGTACTCACCTGACTTCTTGTTGCTCACCTTGTATGTGTAGACAGTGGAGAGGATATAAGAGCACTTGAGTTTTGTATGCGACCCCACATTCTGATATGTAAATGGGATATTCTGGATTTTTAATTCCAGCCCAGTGGTAACCATCAGCCAAGAGTGGAGAGTGTTTGTCCTATTCTTCGCAAAGCTGTCTGAAAGTCAAAAGAACATGAATTTAGCTTATTTGAAGCACATCCAATCTACTTTTAAATGGAATATTTAGGTAGTAGCAGTGGATGATACCAGTGCTTGAAATACCCAAGTAACATGCAAATCAGGTAAAAAGAGGAAGGGTTATTTTTTTTATTTTTTATTTTTAAAGAAGTCTGACATACCTTAATGTTACTGATAAATAGAAAACAAAAGATCTGAGAGTATTTTTTTGAATTGTACAGAATGACAGCCTTACAGAGTGACAAAGTACTAAAACTTACGCTGTTACATAGTGAATTTGACCCAGAAGCCACTCATCCATCAGTGTGTTATTTTTGTTTTTTACAAATTGTTTTCAGACTAGAGAAGAAGGAAAGGCGCTGCTGCGGCAGATCTTACAGCTTCGCAACCAAGGGGAGACCTCATCCACTGAAATCGCTACTCCCTATTTCCTCCCTGCATCGTTGTCAGCCAACAGCACTCCCACGCGTCGTGTCTCCCCACTCAATCTGTCTTCCGTTACACCGTGAACAATGCTGATACCTCTAACCTGTGCATTGAATGTGACCTTGCAGATGGGACTTGCAGCCCCTGAATTCTTTCCAGTGAAATTTTTATGTCCAGTGTTGCCTTCACAAGGAGGGTAGGAGTGGCAAGAGCCCACAGCTGAAGACAAGTGTGCCTAGACAGGCAAAGGTGCAGCCTGCATGAAAGTGCCTACACTGATATGTGAGAATCTGCTGTACTTCTCACCAAGTCATTACAGTCACAAGGGCAGACGTGTTCCAATACACAGGACTAACTGAGGTACCGGGAAGAGGTGGACTGCTTGAGTTAAAATGTATTTGACATTTGTTTCTGGCCTGTTAATTCTGGTCTTTCCCTGGACTTCTTTGGATGACCTTTTTACCTGCCTGGCTGCTAAGTACTTTTGCCTGTCTTGAACTACACAGATGTACCACTAAAGCAGTATGAGACGCTTAGCTGCAGTTGCCACATCTATGTTGAAGGACTGAAAAGTGTCAGGAATTTCCAACAGCCACAAGTGACAGTGGTTTGCTGTTCTGTTTGTGGTTCTGACAGATATTTTGACTTCGAGCAGAAAGGCAGTCAGTGGCATAGCACAATTTAAAAACAAACAAATAAATAATTAAGCTGCTGTCCTTGGGCTTTTTTGTAATGCAGCTCTCATGGATACCGTAGCTAATGAAAGCAGAGGTAGACAAAGCAGTGTGGCAGTTACAGCAGCCAGTGCCATGATGGGCTTGGTAGTGGTGCTGTTTGCTCCCCGGCTGGGCTCATGCACCTTGGGGTGCAGCGAGGCCTTGGTGCTCACCCTGGCTGGGAGCCGGAAGAAGGGGAGGGGCCACCCTGCAGGTGAGCCCAGCTTGGCTCCAGGCCCTGGGAGAAGGTGCCAGCCTGCACCAGGGCTCCCTGCAGCACTGCATGGGAGCCGTTCTCCGCAGCTGCTGGAAGAGAGGCCCTCGCTGTACATCTCAAACAGATCTTAATTAACGTATAACCAGGTATAGAAATTATGATACATTTTCATGTTGTCTATGTATTACTCCTATTCTCATGGTCAATGTCTCAGAAAATTCAGCTGTCCCTTATCAGCTTGTGAATCCTAATTGCAAACTCCTCTTAATGTGTGAGGAATTGGTGACTAAATATTTTGTACTCTGGTGTCAGAAAGTTTTAATGGTTGAAAGACTGACCTGGAATAGTCAACACTACTGACTTTAAGCTGTCTACATAGAGCAAATGCATGGAGGAGGTGTTTGAGTTACCATGGAATATGCCTACAGCTGAAGTAAGCACTTACACAGAAGATGGCACAGAACAATATTTGGAGAAAAAGCTGCTTAAAATATGTTCATTTTAAAAAGAAAAAAAAATCATGAAAAACAGTAAAATGACTATATATTCCTTTTTATTCTTGGTATTTTAATGTTGTAATAGGAAGCAGTTCCGAGACTTTTTTTCTCCTTCTGCCCTGTGGATACTGGGCACTCTACAGTATCTATTTAGTGTACACAAGTAAACAGATTTCCCCTGCTTCCTTTTTTTTTTTTTTTTTTTTTTTTTTTTAAACTAATGTGTAACTAATGTGTGAAATGCATCAGTTAATTATGATGAAATGTGTTCCTAAATCAGTGTCACAGCATGTTGAGCCTTGGTGTTCATCTTCAGTTAAGGTGTAGAGCAAGAATGATGTGAAGTGCAGTGGGATGATGTAGGAGTTGGGCTCACGAGCCCAGGCTGCCTTTCTTTTACTCTGTAGCGCCCAGGAAGTGTTCTGGCAGCGTGGAAGTTTAGATCATAGTCTTGGCTTGCCTTAGTCTGCAGGTGTTTCTCTGCAGCACGTTGCACTGGATGACGCACCGTGACCTTCAGCCCATGCTGGAGGGGCGAGCGGCTGTGGCTGCTGGATGTCCCTCCCATCACCCCTACTGCCATTTCAGGCCTGCGGAGCAGTGGGGAAGGCACCACAGCCTCCGCTCCTCAGGGCCCTGCAGGCAGACGGAAGGTCTGTTCTCAACTATTTTGCTTTTAGCTGCAGGAGCCCCTAAGACACCAAACAGAGCCACCTGCACCTACTGGGCTCATCCTGCGGTCCTTGTGCCTGCAGCCCTGGAGGAGTTGGGCCACGTTGTGCGCTTTTACAGCATTTGTGCTTGCTTTTCCCTTTCCCATGTGCTTCAGACTTTCCATTTATCTTGTGCAGCCCCTGTATGGGTCTTGAAAAGGCTATTTCCAGAGCTATGTACTCAATAACAGAGATAAAAAATAAAACATTTATGCTAGACATAGCAACTTTAAATTTTCTTAAAACTTTATTTTGGGCATTGAACCTTCAATCACTGAATGTATAAAGTGCCCATAGGATATTTCTTAATGAAAACTCTGTAATTTTGTAAAGTCTGTTGATAGCACTGTCCCCTCCGGGCTCTTAGAGCTTGCTGTGTGGCAGCAAGGGCTCCTCCTTTGGAGGGGAGCATGGAGTGTTTTTTGCTAAGTGTAACGCTTCTGTGTGCACCAATGCTCATGTGGATCCCCTGGTACTCTGCTGCAGTCCCCGGTGAGCAAACTGAAGTAAAAAAATCACTGAATCTCCTACACCGCTCTGAGAAAAATGAAATGCCTCCACCTCAGCATGGAGAATCCTGGGTGGGGGCAGAGGGCTCTGCGTCACCATGCGGTGCCAGCTCTGTGCTGCGGTGTGGGGTTTTTCTTTTCTGAAAGATTTCATGGTAGAGGTTTGGAATGCTGGCACGTGAAGCAATGCTTGGCAGCTGGGTACTGAGGGGAGCTCTGGTGGAACTCCTCAGGCTGAGGGACCCGAGTCAGTGTCTTTGGCACTGATGTTGGTCTTGTTTTGCTGCTGACCCGGTGCAGATGTGGGTCCGCTGCCTCAGCTCCCAGGTGTTTTCATTCCCCCCATGTTGCTGTGCTTAGCAAAAACAAGCAGAAAACCCCAACACATTTGTCTTCAGTTTGTCCACAGAAGAAGGCTCTGCTTTTGCAGAAAACCTGACATCTCGTCTGAGGAGCTGAACAGCCATGTTCATATTCTCTGCAAAGCGGGACAGGGAAAATGATTGGAATTCCCAGCAGGTCGAGGGAGGTGATCCTTCCCCTCTACTCTGCCCTGGTCAGGCCTCAGCTGGAGTACTGTATCCAGTTCTGGGCTCCCCTGTATAAGAAAGACAGGGACCTCCTAGAAAGAGTCCAGCGGAGGGCCACAAAGATGATAAAGGGCCTGGAGCATCTCCCCTATGAGGAGAGGCTCAGTAAGCTGGGTCTGTTCAACCTGGAGAAAAGAAGGCTGAGAGGGGACCTGATCCATGTTTATAAGTATCTTAGTTGCAGGAGGGAAATGGAGGTGGGGAACCTCTTTTCAGTGGTCAGTGGGGACAGGACAAGGGGCAATGGCCTTAAGCTGGAGCACAGGAAGTTCCGCACCAACATGCGGAAGAACTTCTTCACAGTGCGGGTGACGGAGCACTGGAACAGGCTGCCCAGGGAGGTTGTGGAGTCTCCTTCCCTGGAGATATTCAAGACCCGCCTGGACGCCTACCTGTGCAACCTGCAGTAGGGAACCTGCTCTGGCAGGGGGGTTGGACTCGATGATCTCTTGAGGTCCCTTCCAACCCCTGCGATTCTGTGATTCTGTGATCTCCCGGAGCCCGCCCGCCGCCCTCGTTCAGGGCTGCTCGGAGGGAGCGGAGCGGGTGGGGCTTCCGCGGCCGCTGTGCCCGTGGCTTTCCCGGGGTTGGGCTGCGCGCGGGGCCAGAGCGCTTCGCATATTCGGGTACTCAAAGGGGCCCCGCCCGCTCTGGAGCTCTCCCAGCGCACCGCCGCCGCGGACTGCGCGCTCCTTTCGGACAGCGGCGGTCCGCCCGGTGCCCCGGCGGTCCCCGTTTCCCTCCGCCGATGCGGGGCCGTTCGGGCGCGGCGCGGGTGCGGCGCAGACCCTCCGCCGCCTCTCCTCTCGCCTCTCCGCCGCGGCGTTGCCATGGCGGCGGCCGCGCAGCGCTGCGGC
>WBMW01001303.1:519506-571905 GCA_013396635.1 Penelope pileata | reverse complement strand
GGGAGCGGGGAGCGCGGCCGGGGCGGCGGCGGGGAGAGGGATCGATGGCGCTGAGATGGAGGCCGAGGTGATGGCGAGGAGATGGGGAGGAGGAGGCGGAGACGGAGAGGAGGCAGGGATGGAGGAGACGGAGAGGAGGCAGGGATGGAGGAGACGGAGAGGAGGCAGGGATGGAGGAGACGGAGGGAGAGGTGTGGCAGGATGCAGCCGTGCCGGGATCCTCCTCAGCCCTCTCCTGCCCCGCACTATTGTGCTCCAGGCCGGTCATTGTCTCACCGCTCTCGCTGCTGAGTGCAGTGCACTGTGACCGATCGCTGCTTACAGCAGGAGGAATTTTTCCAGAGCTGAATCCGACGTGCGGAGCCGCAGGCGGCAGAGCCCGGGCTGGGCCGCAGTGAGATGGCATCCGGGGGCGGCTGCAGCGCAGCTGAGCGGGAGCAGCTGTACGGGCACTCCCCTGGTTTATTTTTACTCGCGGTGCATCTTCGCCTGTTCCATGACACGAACAGCACGGCTCAAGGTTTCCTTTTGAGTACACCTGTATAGAAATGCACCTGTACACGTCTCAGAGTTGGTGCGTGTGGATGTGCCCATGAACGTGCTCTCCCTTGCACGCAGGGGCCTCACAGGCTGCATCCCTTTGTACGTGCAACACGTCCTTATTTTTTGTTAACAGCTGTTGACTGATGAAACATGCTACTTAGGCAGATGTGTGATTTGTTCTTCAATTACTGAGCTGCTGTCCCTCAGCTTCGCTATGGCTACTTAGGACAGGACTGGATCGTGCATTTCGGCCGTTTCATGGCACTGAATGGTCATTGGTATTCTGTTTCTATTTTCTTCTCTGAATATAAATACATAAAACTGCTGAGTATACCATATAGGTTGGGAACACAGAGATGTATATTTCTTAAAAGTTTAATTTGAACTCTTGTAAGGAAAAAAATAATGGCATGTATTGTTAAAACCTTTACATTCTGATACTGCCCTATGCACAACAGTAAGGTGTCATGCTGGAATCTCATTCTCACTGTCTTTCATTTGCTGGGTCAGATTCTGCACCTGTGCATATGCTGTGTCCTGTCTTGTAACTGGGCTCACTGTGCCCAGTCTGCTAAGCTGCATCTGTCCATTGCAAGGAATGTTAGGTTTATTGCTTCTGCTCTGGCTCAGGTTTTGTTTCTATTGATCTGGCCTGCTGCTCCACAATCCAGATTTTGAATCCAGAGTTGCTGTTCTGTAAATGCAGGCTTTGCTGGCACTTGACCTGATTCAGATTTGTGCTTGAGTGAGGTAAATCTCTGGTGATTCTAAGTCGTTTTATGGGAATGATCATGACACAGGTGAAGCCTGAGTGTGGTTAGCTGGCAGTTGTTGAATAGGGGTAAGGTACAGGTGCTCTGTAAGTAGATTTGTAGCAATCAACAGCCACCATGGACCAAACAGCTGTGATGAAGTTATGGTGGTTGTAACAAGTTCTACCCTTCATTTCGCACAAAGCAGAATCCTGAGAAAGAGCCTCAAGGAGGAAGGGCTGGAAAGTTCCTCTTGGGTTTTCCACTGGAGTTGCCTGGTTGAGGTGGCTGCCCGGAGCTGTGGTTGTCCCTTGGCCTCATTGCTTTCTCGGTGCAGTGGCGATGTGGTGGACTGCTGAGGTCTCTGGTTGTCAGCAGAGCTCCCAGCAGAAGGCCCAGGCTGCCTCTGACTGTGACCTTGGGCTGTGAGTTCTGTTAGTGCCTGAGGCAGAGCAGCATGTCCCTGACCTTGGAGGTGAACCTTAGCGGTGTATTTCTACACTATATGCCCTGAGCCTGACTTCAGTTTGTGCCATATTGCAAACACTAACATGTTGCCTCAGCTTCCCTTCTGGTAACCTCATCCCTGTTACCTCTCAGTGGTTTCTGACCGTTTCTTCCATTGGCCGTTTCCACCTATGTCTTATGAATAAGAACTTCTGTGTCTTACTTCCTAGGAACTGAACGTAAGGTACAGCTAAAACACAGTTTGTTGAGGGGAAGGCTGGCTGTTGCCTTTCGTAAATGTACGGTGGGATCTGGTAGGCCTTTCATTGTCAAGGCTTTAATGTTGCTGGAGAGATGCTGCATAATTTCTCTGTCCTTACAAAGGATAAGTGACCTCAGGGTATTCAAGCCAGGAAAATGCCGTGAAACAGAACTGTCAAAATGATGCCCAGAATAATTTTCAGTTTTGTTTTCTGTTCATACAGTTGATACAGTTGATACTGTGGTTTAAAAATGGTATAAAAATAACCCTCGAACTGTGAAAAAGATATGATGATAGATTCTGCTGTCATAAGGCTGGCATAGTCAGGTGTAGCGTGAGTAGTTGAAATCCACATAGTCTGTAAATTACAACTTCTTTTTCTTCTTTTTTTTTTTTTTTCCCCCTTTTTCTTCTTTTTAGATGAACTTTGGAAATGAACTTGCTTACAACTTGTCTTTTACTGCTGAACTGTGGTCATTTTGCATTGTGGTCAGTATCTGTGCTTTCTGTTTGCTTTGTGAAGTCATGAGGCAGCAAAATAATCCTTCCCAGATACCTGAATTTTGGATCACTTTCTAGTTTGTCATGCTTCATTTCTTTCTATTTCAGCTGAATTTCTCTGTAATCTTTCTGCATCGTGGCAATGCAATATTTGGGTTCTAAGTCTGCAAAATAAACATTTAAATTCAAATAATTATTTTAGCTGAATTTACAATGGCACATTTGCAGTGTGCATTTCTCAACCAATGGCCTGCTCTAATTCCCAGGAATTAGAATGACCTAAGTAAATCTGTATCACTTGAAGATCTGCTTTTTACCAGATTATAGCAATTTTGTTTTCCCATCCTCAGAGATGGATTCTCTGCTGCCTTCTTCTTTAGTCATCATCCACATCTGTGCAAGGCATCAGTGCGGCTCTGTGTCATCAGCTTTCAGGATCCAAAATCTATACTTCCAGTTTCTGTATCTTTAAGGTCTATTTGAATTTCTCCTTTAAAACATGAGGACTGAGACTGTTAACACTCCTCTCCCTCCAATCTAATCTCTTGCTCCAGAAGATGCGGCTCCAAGCAGAAAATCCATCAGCCTCGTGCAAGAGTCCTGAGAAAACTGTGCTCTCGTCACACCCAATGATGCCAAGTTGCAATGACCATATGCAGAACTTTTTTTGCAAATGACAGAAAAACTGTGTGAGTCACAGCATGCAGATTGTATTCCAAATTGTCCAATGAACTTTAAAGGAAAATTAATGACATGCAAGCACTTCTATGAATGCAGACTTACAGTTCTTCTCACTAAAATTTATGGTGTTGTATGAATTGTTTGCCAGGCTTTTGGGTAGCTGATAAACTGTCACACATCCTGGAAACTTTAGGTTTTTTTCTGGAAGATCGTATTTGGACATTACAGCCAGTTGCCTATGTTATTGTCAGAATAATAGCAAAGTGAACTAATTTGTGGGGCCATGTATGTAGCACAGTTAAACCAGAAAGGCGCAAAAGAATGCAGAAAACATCTGAGTGCATGGCTACATAGTGAGAGTCTTCCCAGCTAACTATTCCACAGTTGCCAACAAATAATGAATGCAAATGAAGAGTGGATATACCACCGTTATGTTTCTAACTTGGGATGAAATAGAATTCTGTGATGAACAGTAGCGCACTCAGATGTACCTGAGCAAATTGTTTAGGTAGAACAGCTGCCATGGTAAGTCAGGTCTTCTCATCTGGTACGCTTTGGATTATCGTTTCTAATGTCATCTCAGATAAAATTTATAAAAAATAACAAAATGACAGATTTGAATTAATTGGTAACTACTGATGTTGAAGTGCACCTTTTCTCTCATTTTCACATGATTAATGCCTCCCAGCAGCACCTGGGAGGTATTATTTTCTAGTTGCACTTTGACGCCTGTACTCCATTTGTCAAACGATTTGTTGAATTTTGTTGACATTGTTTTCTATAACATCCTTATAGCAGCTGTGGGGAAACACTTGTTAAACCTTACATTGCATGAGCAGGAAATAAAAGCCAACTAAATGTCTAACTAGTGTGAAAATTAAAATTGAGGAGAAGAAGAAATGCTTTTAAACCTTGCATTCAATTCCCAAGGTAGTTTAGGGTAATCAGTAATGAGTGAAAAAATGAAGCTGGGAGAAATGTTAGAGTCAGGGCTTCTGAACTTCTTCCATACGCACTGGTTTGCTAAAATTCAGTAAGTTGATTTTCTTTCTAAATTGACGCAGAAATATTTTTCCTTATTCATTTCTATACTGTGTGCAAAATCCTTAGAACTCTTAAGGTTACAGATGATAGAAGTTAATAATAATCAATACTGTATTGTTTTGTATGTGTTTGGTATAGGATTGGTGCACAAATATCATAGTGAAGAATTTCAGAAGGACTTCAAATTGTTTTGATACATAACATACACTTACTTTCTTATAGTTTCGTGAACATGAATGCTGGTTTTGGTCCTGAAGCTCTATCATTCATAGACAAGTTATTGTTTTTTTCCTGCTGTGTTTATTCGTATTTAACACTCAAGGTGTTCTGCTATTTTCTGCCTACACGTGTAGCGGTGAGGACAAAATGAAATGCAGTCACTTTTGGAGAATCTGCTCCAAGTCCGTATGATCCTTAGTAATATTTGCTTTTCATCTCCCCTCCCTGTATAGAAATTGTAATCAGTTATAATTACTTTCAGACAAACAAAGAATATTTGTAGACCTTGCACTTGAAGAACATTTAGTAGTTTACAGCTGAGAGAGCAGTTGTGTTAGTTACTATTTGGTAGCTTATAACTAAATGAATGGTTGCGTTAATTAATTTGAAAATGCTTTTAAGAATTAACCTGTAAGATGAGAGCGTACCCAGTGTTTTAGAGGCACAACTAATGGCAAATAAGCATCCGTGCAGATTCAGGGGTATTGCTAACTGGATGGCATTCGGTGCTGTCTGCAAAGTCCTGTATGAGCAGATCCCTTCTGCTCTGCTCTGTGTGTTTTTGTAGGTCACAGGATGACCTACTTGTTGCCTTTTTCTTGGAATATGGTTTCTTTTTTTTTTTTTTTTTGTTTCAGGTGCAGCGTTAATGGAAATCTGTGTGCTCAAGACAGTATCTGGCCCGTGTTACAAATGAGAGCTTTTAATTTTTTGTGGTTTGCCATGCCGTGCATGAACTAGTACCTCAGCTGGGTTTATGGGTGCTGTTCCATGCTCACACCTTTGCCTGCTGAGGATCTCACGCTTCAGCTGCTTGCATAGGAGAAGGATGCCCTGAGCAGTGCTGGCTGATGCTTCCATTTTTAAAGCAGCACAGTTCAGCTAAAAATCGTCATGTCAATTTCAGGACCTGTTTTTGATTAGTAAGCTGTAAGGAGTAATTCTATACGTAATGCGGTTTGCTTTTTCCTGTTTTTTTTTTTTTTTTTTGCGATCAGCAATTAACAGTTATGTGTACCTCAGCTGATCAGCGCTGGTGATGGACAGGAAGGTTTGCTAAGTCCTGCTGAAAGTCTTGCTGTGCAATGTTGTTAGCAAGCTCATGGGCTGGGGGTTCTCGAGGGCCCTCATGCTGAGGGGTCTGCCTTTCAACATGCAATGGAAGCATAAGAATTGCAACAAATCAGAAATGAAAAGGCCAGCTCTGGTAACAGTGTGTTCATAAGCAAATAATCCGCGTGTTTCCAGTGAATTCAGTTTCTATCGTTATTTTTAAAGGCACTTTCACTCTTAGAGATGGATTGAAATGGCTAACAGAATGTTCACATACATATCCATGTTTCTGCTGGAAAGCTGATCTGAAGAGACGAACTGTGGTTCACGTTGCCTTGGTTTTTGCAGAGCTTGGAGTATGGCCCATGGTAATGGAAACGTTCAGATTCCTCTCCCAGGCAGTGTAAGGAAAGTGCAAGGATGCAGGACATGGGCAATCAGAGAAGTGTGCTCATCAGGTTCTGCAGGGCATTGACAGTGATACAGAGGGAGAAAAAAGCCAATGTTCTGAAGTCGTATTGGATTGCAAACTGATAATAAACTGCAAGAGTGTAATAGTGTGGTCAGAAGCAGGGTGTTCAGAAAAGAGTAAGTCATCATAGAGATCTACACTGTTAAATGTTAAAAGTGAACGCAGGAGACCAGAACACAGAGTTTTCTTATTCACTCTGACGTCTTATGTAAATCTGCCTTCATCAGCTGTCGCAAGAATTTAGCTGAAAATGGCAAAAATTCCTACCAGTTTAATCTCCTAGTTTCAATAGAAGAAATACTTAAATGTCAATCTTTGATGGTGAACATGTTGTTTTCTTGTTTATATGCATGTTATTTAAATAAAACATGTTTTTGCTGACTTAGTAAAATCTAAGGATGGAGGGCCTAATACTACAAACTCTGGAAACTGCAATATTTATCTTTCAGGCTCCATGTGTTTCTCTGGCAGTGTTTGAGTGTGATCCTACTTGTATAAAATTGCTTTACAAAACAGCTTTTTGGTAAACCAAGAATGGGCCTGGAGTAACACCCCAATACAAGACCGCTGAACTGCTTTTTTGGACTTCCGTCTTGCATTGAGCTGGGTGGGGTGATGGCGTTTGTCCTTTTTCTGACAATTCTGCTGATCTTAAATAGTGTGTCTGATCTTAAATGTCCATATATATTTCAATCTGAATAATACTGAGTCAGGAAAATTTCTGTTTCAAGATAGGAAAGAATCTCCTATTTTCAGTGGTAGTGTTCTTCTTGGAATGAATTGTGGTATGGTAACTTCTAGGAAAATAATGGTGTGAAAAAGAGACAGATGGTATTTTAGCCACAGAATACTAGAATATTGGTTTAACAGATCTCCTCAGCTTTGCTGTGGATAACAATAATGCTTCTGTCCCCTTTTGACTGTTTCCATGGTGCTGCCAGCAACTTGGGTAGAGATTTTTGGTTAATGTTTTAGAGCAAGTGCCAATGATAATTTTAGCGCAGGCAGCCAGCAGCACTGGATTCGTCTCGCGTTCCTCGTGGGGAGCCTGCAGCTGGGGGATGTTTTGAGTTCAGTTCTGAAGGTGTTTTAATATTCTTGAGAAGTATTGCGGCATTGATTAAAAATGTAGTTATCTATGATTTTTGTACAGTCACAATCCCAATTGTTTATTGTTCTGAAGTGCTGTTTGTCACCGTTTGGTGGAGTTAAATAGCGTTAGCTGCTAGCATGTGAGATGTGCCATGTTCTAGCTGTAAAAAAGTACAGAACAGAATTGTACGAAGGCATGCAAATACTCGCAGTAAATGAATTAAGATTTTGGGTTGATTTTGGAATGCTGAATTATGATCTTGTACTAAAATAATATAGATCATGCTTTTAATCACAGTTTTCATTAATCATTTTTTCCATTATGTGAAGTAACGCATGGAATGGAATGCTATGAATTTCTCAAATATCGGGATCTATAGCCAGGATGCTCAGATCAACAGTCTTAATTTGGGGGAAAAAATGATGTGGGGTTTGCTTGCCTGTCCTGTCAGAACTTCCGTGGTGCAGAGCAGGGTGAGCATGGATCTGAATTAGCGTGTTAATCATTATCTTGGCAAGAGCTGAGGTGTGGGATCTGGGCCTCACAGGAAACACGTTTAGGCTCAATAGTTTGTTTCTTCATGCAGGTAGAGCTACCTCACAGAGGAACAAACCTCACCTTCTCCTTCAGAGGAGCTGGGTGTGTGACACCAGGGCTGTGGGAGCGTGAGGCTTGTGGTAGCAATCAGTTCCTGCCTTCAGACAGCAGAAAATTAGTGTGGCTGCAATTGAGATGGCCCTTGGAGCGAGCTCTGATGGGGCGGGACCTTTCTGTGGGCAGGAAAAATAGAAGCCCCGTTCTAATAATTGCAACTTGAGATGAAAGCAGCTTGTTCTCTGGTGTTAAAATGATTTGCCTGTGTGACAGGTCCTCCGTAGTAAAACGTAAGAGCGCACAAATGGCACAGTCCAAGAATTCCTGACATTCTATCTCTAATATTTTAGGTGCTACGTTATCCCCAGAAATTTCCTCCTGGGATCCGACGTATTTCGGAGAACTCAGAGAACGGGAAGCTGGTTCATCTGCTCTTTTGCAGGTGTTCAGTTGGTCCCTTGAAACGGACAGAGGATATCAGCTATCGCTTACACCCAACATTCTTCGTAAAGCATTTTTTCCTCTGTGACAGGGGCTTCTAAGAAGGGTGTGAATATAGCTCTGAAGTCCTGGGAGTAATTAAATACAGCTGGCTGCAGTGCTGTGTCGATGTGAACAGTTCACTGAGCTGATACTTTTTAAATGTGGCTGAACAGCAGCTGTCAGCTGAGCTGTATTGCTGGTGTTTCCATTGGCCTTTCATGCACAGAGGAGCTGAGGCTGCCCTCATTGTAGATGCTGAGNTTTTCGTCCCAGCTCTGAGACTGTATTGAAATCTACTTAGGTCTGATCCCCTTCCCCCCTCCCCCATCCTGCAGGAGATTCTCATTTTTTAATGCTGCTGAGAAGGGGAAGAGATTTAGAAGTTAGAGAGAGCAGATTTGTCTTACAGTATTAATCATGATCTGGTCTAGAATATCCAACAGGGTAAACACAACTTCAGGGATAGATGCAGCCTTCTGGTTAGTAGATTGATATTGTGAAATCATATGACTCTGTGAAGATCTTGATAAATTCTTCAAATAATTTTATTTTCAATATGGATGATGCTTTGATTTTGGGGGGGAAGAGGGAAGTAAATAACGTTTCCCAAGAAAATAAAGCATAGTGATGATAGATTTAGAAAGAAAAAGGCAAGCTTAATGTTTCTCATTACTTTTAGCAGTATTACAATATATTGTGTTTGTTCTACTGCATTTCAGTAAATACGACATTGAGCTTCCATGTGGATTTTTAATGCGTGAAGAAATATGTGCTTGTCTCTTAGTCATCATTTTGTGTCCTTAGTTGTAGCCTGCTCAATGCCTAGCATGTCTTCAAGTATTTAAGAATACCTTCTATCTAAAAGGAGCTAGTATATGTGGAAGAACTGCTCAATTTTTTAAACATGTACAAAGGCACAGAGATGTGTAACCTTCTTTTACCCTCCTGGCAGCTGCGTGCACCTTCTAGTCCTTCAGGAACACACTGCTACCTCCTATGGACACACGGGCTGCTGGGGGGTCCTAGGAGAAGGGTCTTTGCCATTACGTTGTTTGTGCCATGTATCTTTGAGATGCATTAACCATTGAGGGGTGCCAGGGAAGCACAGCTAATGGCTGGAATGGCTGCAACGATTTATCTTTTCCTATACAGGCAGATGTTTTTAAAATACCGTATGCCGCTTAGATCTCCTGGAGGATACCGCCTGCCCAAGGGGCCATATATTTTCCTTTTTGCCTTTAAAATTGGATGCACAAAGAGAACATTTACTGGCAAGTGGAGGCCATCTATTAATTTCATAACTGTATGTACAGTACAGTACAGACGTCTAACAGCTCTCCTGTGCGACCAATAATAACAGTTTCCTCTGTGAAGGGTAGTTTACGTGAATGATCACTAAAAAGAAATTCACATCTTAACACAGAACTTTACTGTGCCAGAACAATTTGTTGGAGTTGTGTGTAGGCTTACGGCAGAGATGCCATTTAAACAAAATAAAAAAATCTTTTCTGACCTCCTTGGCAGGTAGTTCCTGCAGCTTCTGTGGAAAATCACTATAGTATTGATCTGCGATGGGATCTGGGCTGCTGCCTCTCCGTGTGCTGGGATGAGGACAGCCTGGCTCTTGCTGTCCAGCGGTTTCACTCTTGGATGAAGGGTTGGTGCTCTGCAGGGAGCAGCTTCCAGCCCCAACTCGGTGCCACGCCGGCGTTACAGCACGGGGCCTCTGTTTAAGAAGCACGTGTTCTCCCATTCCTGGATTAAAAACTGCAGGATTTACTCCAATAGCAGTTTGCTGTGATTAATTCAACAAATAATGAAAGCTAAAATCTAGCTCTTTATTCATAATATAAAGGATATGCTGAAGGAACTGCAAAGAGCTTTGAAGTTGCACCGATCACAGAGCTCTGCTCATTAATTACAAACCCATCTAAGCCAAATAATTGTTACAGACTAGTGAAGAAAGTCACTATCTTAAGCGGAGTAGCCAAGGTTACACACAAAGCAGTGAGTGGAAAGGACAGGAAAAGAACCTGGAAGACACGTGTTGTGGTCTCTGCTCTACCCTCAAGACTGCACTGTGTTCCAGAGCTGTTTCTGGCTCACATCGTATTACCGCAGGATTTCTTAAGTGCTGCTGCAGAGTCAGTCTCGCCACAATGTGATCTGTGATGTATATTCAGTATATATTTCTACCTGGTTTCCTAGGGTAGACTGGAACAGATCTCAAGAGCCCAAATCTGAAACTAAATTAATAAAGGACACCAGCTGCAGTCCCCCTATGGGTCTGTGTGCTTGGATCCAGCTGCATACTCTTCTTTCTGTGAAGTATAAGTGACTCCTTGTTTACAAGTAGACAAAAGCTAGAAAAGCATATCAGTCTATGTCAGACCATACACGCAAAGTTTCTAGGAAGAGGTATACTGGAAGCAGCTTAGCAAAAAAAAATCAGGCCACTTGAAGAAGCAAAATGTGGAAACATTTGGTGGATCTGACAGCGAGGGTTACACCACTCGATATGTACTGTTGCTTGGAGTTCAACTACGTTGAGTTTGTTGCCATTTTGTAAGTCTGCAAGTGGAGACTCAGACATGGCCAGAGAGAGACTTTGGAGGTTCTCTGTGTGTGGCTAGTGTTTCAAAGCACCTCTGTGTGTGCTCATTTGGTCTGCACGACAGCAGGTGTAGTGTTGGCAGGTCCTTGGCTGACACAGGGCATGCTCCTGCCGTGAGGCAGAGATGCTTTCAAAACGTTCTGGGTGTACCAGCAGGAGAACAGAGTCCTATGCAGCAGTTCTGGGAGGACCCAGATTCCTCTTGGAATAGAGTGAGGTTTTGGTGTAGTGGAGAATGATGAGAAGATGAACGCCTCTAGGAGAAGGAGGTTGATAACTGGGGTTAGAGGTGTGATCTTTCATTTGAATCTAAATGTGAGTGTAAAACTGTAGTAAGTTCAAGTTACACTCATTGGTGTGTTGATATGCTGTGCATGAGGCTTCCCAATCTGCATACCTTGCTGAGCTGCTCATGTTTAAGTTTACCACATGATTTTGGCTTAGGACAGAATTTTCCCCTAAGTTTAGTTGATGGAAAGGGTTGGCAGAGTTTTTTTGCAAAATGTCAAATGGGACAAATTCTAGCCTGTCTGAGGGTTTTGCATGACATTTTTTCTGTGTTTCTGCAGAGACTCAGAATGCTGGTGAGGACTTCTGTGCTTTTTCTGTGGCGAATTGCAGGATTGCTGTGTGAATACCTGAGTCTGGGAGGCTTGGGAGGGCTCAAGGGCTGGGAAGGGTAGGAGCAAGAGATTGTTGATAGGACTTTCAGACTGAAATGTCTGTTCTGCCGTTACCCCAGACTGTAAGGCTTGGATTAAATGACCTGTCCTCTCCAGTCCTGCAGTCTCAACAGCTTTAATCCTTGTTGTAAACAAATGTGTATCTTCTTTGTGAGGTGCCCCTTTGTAAGAAGGAAAAGAGCATGTATGGGACCTCCACTACTATGCCAGACTTGCATGCAGAAGCCTGGTTGTGCTGGGATCTCCCTTGCAGGTTTTCAAGCAAAGATTGTAGTGTTTGGAGCAGTGAACCATCTTGTGTTCTGTAAGCATGTGAGCTGTCGTGCTACAGTATCCACGGACAAATAACAATATGTCTAATTTCTCACAGGGCTTCCAAAGCAGCTGAGGACAGAACCTTAAGGAATGCCGTGCAGTAAATGCTAAACTAACTGGCACTGAAAGGAACAGAAAACGATGGCAGTCTATATTTGAAATAATTAAATGCATGGACTCTCACTGATAAGAAATCATGTCAAAAAAAGGACGTAGCAAGGGCGAAAAGCCTGAGGCACTGATTGTAGCCCTACAGGCTGCCAATGAGGAACTCAGGACCAAGCTAACAGACATTCAGATTGAGCTGCATCAGGAGAAATCTAAGGTGAGTGAGGATTTGGTTTTAAGTAACAGTGTCTGCACTGAAGGAAAGAGACACGTGGAGAACACAGTAGCACAGAAATCAACAGATGCAACACAGCTCTTCTGTAGAACAACAATCTGATGCGCTGCTACTTCAAGCAGAAAGACCTCATTTTGCTGAGGTACAAGTTGAGGAAGCCTCTGGCCCTCAAACGGAGCAGTATGCCTTTTGTAACATCTTTGCCTTATTCCAATTAGTGATTTTCATCCTATTCATTCGTTTCTAACTATACTATTAAAAAAATTCTAATGTCAAGAAATTGCATAGTGTAGCTGTTTTCTGAATGACTGCTTATTTCTGGAAGACTTGCCTTTATTTCAAAGTTGAGTGAAGTAGTCCTTAAACGTGTAGCATGAAAGTCCGTGTGAAGCCTTGCGATCCGTCTGCAGCGCAGCCAGGCTGTGCAGTGTGCATGAAGGCACGTTCGCGTTGCTTCAGGCTCGTTCAGGCACCAATGATTTGCCAGCGCTCCACTTGGAAGGCAGCTGGGTACCCCGTGTGTAGGTTCGCATGGGATTCTGTTGTGAAATTGCTCAGGGGTCTCTAGTTGGGCTTAGAGCTGTGTTAATGTAAATGTACTGAAGGCTACCCTGTAACTTTGATTCCAAAGCTATGGACAACGAATTTAAAAATTGTCTTTAAAGAAAAGCAGCAAGGAACATTATTTAAAGTAAAGCTATCTGTTCCATTGGTGTAATAACCAGTGAAGCCTGCTTTTCTGTAGGTTTATGTCCAAGAGCTGACCACCTGAACACTTCACTTATGGGTAAGAGCATCTACAAAAGACAAGGTGTTTCCTGTACCTTGAGATTTGCACCTTGCCTCAGCTGGGATCGTGCAGAAGCACACACTCTCATCTAATTAACTGCCCATAGTCACAGAAGTTGTAGGAACCTTGCTATTGCCAAGCCCTCTACTTCTCTGATGAATTTGGCTGAAATTGACTGATGGGTTAAAAAGTTACTGGACAAATGCACACGTATATACAAGGTCTTATTTCCTAAGGAAAAATGGAAGCATTTGGCTTCAATAAAGATAGTGCAAAATCTGTGAGGACTGCAGGGCTGGCACATGTTTTGTTGCAGGAGGATGGAAGAACACCCAGGGTCTGAAGGAGGTCTTCTTCATTCTGACATGGCTCTGTGTCTGAGTGAGCTTGTGTTGATGACAGTATCTTGGTAGCAGGTGACTTTCATTTTATTTCACCTTAGGTTGCTAAACTTGAAAGAGAGAAGACTCAAGAAACAAAGCGTATCCGTGAGGTGGAGCAACGCAAGCAGACTGTACAAATCACAGAGCTAAAAGCCAAACTCCATGAGGAGAAAATGAAGGAGCTGCAGGCTGTGAGGGAGAACCTCATCAAACAGCACGAGCAGGAGATGACACGGATGGTGAAAGTCCGAGACAGCGAAATCCAGCGCCTCAAATCTGCACTGTGTGCGCTGCGGGACGGGAGCAGTGACAAAGTAAGGACAGCGCTGACTATCGAGGCTCGTGAAGAGGCCAGAAAGCAGTTTGACTCCGAGCGCCTTAAGCTTCTGCAGGAAATTACTGAGCTGAAGTCTGCCAAAAAGCAGGTAGACGAGGCCCTGAACAACATGATCCAAGCTGACAAGATCAAGGCAGGTGATCTTCGAAGTGAGCACCAGTCTCACCAGGAAGCCATCTCGAAGATCAAATGGGAGAGCGAGAGGGACATTCGCCGCCTGGTTAGTAGCTCTGCCCTGCACCAGAACATCTTGCGTGTTGTCTTATGCTGTAGTGAGTTTGCATCCTGTGCTTTTCAGTTTTTTGGTGAATCACAGAACTCTGCAAAGCACCTCAGTCTGCAGGAGTACTAAAAACCTCACATAATCAGCACAGATAGCTCACAGTGAATCAGTGGGAACGGCCACTGAGAGGGCAACCAGCACCCCAGAGTGAGAGTGGTTGGTGCACTCCATTGAGAAGTGGCTTGCTGAGGTGCTAGTACATCTGCTGTGCAAAATGATAGAAAACGTTTGCGTCTGCACTTGGAGTCATTAGTTTCTCTAACCTTTATGTCACCTAAACACGTTAAACCATGGCAGGAGGAGAGAGATCTTTCACTTTGATCTTGGCATAGCATTCAGTAGATACTGGGGAGAATGAGCAAAAAGAGGCCCATACCAGCAGCAGTGCAAATGGCCATGTTTCTGTATCGTCCAGGGTACTGGCCTGCCCGCAGCATTGGAAAATTTGGCTTGAAAACTGAAACCGAAGATTTGACAGTTCAGTAAAAGAAATGGTGATTTAAACAGTATCAGGAGTGGTATTTTTGAGTTTAAAGCATTGTGATTGAACCCTGATAGGCAGCTGAGCACCCCACAGCCACCCACTTCTCTCCCTACCCCTCCTCTCCCACAATGGGAAGGGAAGATAACTGTATGGTAAAAAGTTAGAAAAATCACAAACTGAGATAAAGACAGCTTAAAAAGTTTTAAAAATAAAATTTAAAAAAAAAAGGAAAAAAGAAATAAAAGATTAAAAAACCACCTAGAAACCAAGAGGAAGAAATACAAATGATGCAAAACAATAGCTTATCTGTAGCTGACCGATGCCCATTCAGTGCCTAACCCATGGCAGCCTCAGCCTATGTTCCCCAGTGTTATTGCTGAGCACGATGCCAACACAGTGTGGAAGGTTCCTTTGGCCTGACTGGGCCAGCTGCCCTGGCTGTGTCCCCTCCCAGGTTATGGGAGCTGAGCCATTTTGCACGTCACATCGTGCTCAGTTACGCTCTGTGCAAGGCTACCAAATGCGTTACAGTGATGGCGTACGCTTCAGAGTGTGCTATTTTCAAGCGTGGTGTGGTACAATGCAGCAGATTTAGGTGGTGAATGCTGGTGTCAAGTAAATCAGATTGTACTATATTCAACAAAGCCGAAATGCTTTTGCCTTTATGTGCAAACGTTGCTCTCATGCTTCTCTCATCAGATGGACGAGATCAAGGCTAAAGACAGGATCATATTTTCCTTGGAGAAAGAACTGGAGACGCAGACAGGCTATGTGCAGAAGCTGCAGCTGCAGAAGGAAGCTCTGGATGAGCAGCTCTTCTTGGTGAAGGAGGCAGAGTGTAACATGAGCAGTCCCAAGAGGGAGATCCCCGGAAGGGCCGGAGATGGCTCCGAGCACTGCAGCAGCCCTGTATGCAGGTTTTACTGACTTCTGCAAAGCAGAAACATGGCTGGTTTCTCTTGCTTAAACATTTTCTTGGCCTCTGGGAAAACATTCCCACTCTTGTTCACTGCAGAGAAGTTATACCCATAGATTCTTCTGAGAAAAAGGCATAGCTTTGTACTTCTGTTTCCTCATTTGCATTACTTACAAACATAAAACATTGTAAATAGTTAGCGCCAGTTTGAAATGATCATTCCATGAACATAACTATCCAAACAGCTTGCCTCTTCAAAGGCAAACACACAGAAATTGGGAAGACAGGCAGAGAGAACCCGGGAGGCTGAGGAGCACCTCCTCTTTCTGTCTGCTCTCCACGTGTGCAGCCGTTGCTGTCGTCCATGAGGCACGCGGCTCTGTGTGACTGAATTTGGTACTTGCACAACAAATGTGTAGATACACATATATTTACACATACACAAATGAAGAATAAGATGGTAAAGGCAATTGATACGGAGAGGGACGTCCTTACTTCTTCACTTGACTTAGTGGCTTAGTGAATAGAAGCAATGCATAGGAAAAAGCAATAAAAACTAGAATATTTCAGGTTTTTGCTTTTTCCTCCTATCATAAAAAATATGAACCTTAAGTTTTTTCATTATTTTTTAACAAGTGAAAATTTTTAATCTCAAAGTTATCTGGAATCTAGATGCTTTCTTGTAAAACAACCCCAAAATGTTATTTGCTGCTGATGATAACTTAAGTTGACTGGTATGTAGTTTGGGGTGTTTCTTTTCCCAAACAGGTGTTTTGAAGGTAATCAATAATTGTGTTATGTTGTTACCAATGAACAGGACTTGCGCAGGAACCAGAAGAGGATAGCAGAGCTGAATGCCACGATCCGCAAACTGGAAGACAGGAACACGTTGCTGGTTGATGAACGAAATGAACTGGTGCGTGAGCTTTGTGCTGTCAGGCAGAGGGAGCCAGGAGCCATAGGGAAGGCAAGGAGAGGAGTCTCCAAGGTTGGCGTTTGGTGATAAATGTGCCCTTTCCATCCATGAAGCTTGCCACTTTGGAGACTTAGGATGGCTTTTCACTCCAGAATTAAACAGTAGTTTCAGTGAAGTTATACAGGGAAAAAGTCATAATGGGAGTTGAGGCACAGTCTTGTACGTTTCTATATGTCTGATTGTGTTCCCTGCTTGACCTTTTCAGGGGTTTTTGAGCATACAACAGTGTATGGTGAGACTTACCTTGTAAATCAAATGATGTTTGCAGTCCAGTACTTGAGAAAAGATAAGAGTCAGATGGAGAGAGAATGGATGACAGTGAATTGATGCCTTTATCTGATCTACTCTTAGGTCATGATACTTGTCTGTTGAAGTCAGCACCCTTGCTTTTTGAGCACTCAGAGTTTCTACTTCCATGGTTAAGAATGAGAGTGGTGAAATTCAACTTGTGGTATTTTCTTTTATTCCTGAGATAGGAGTCCTGGTGCACTTCTTTCATATCCTTGTGGCTGGCTTGGATCTCCTCAGTGTTCTTAATTTAATATTTGCAAAATAATACCGAGTTTGTAGTAACATTACAAATGTGTTCACACGCCTCTCTTCAATTATGAAAAGCTCTCAAACCTCAAATTTCTGCAATACTGAATCGTTTGTAGTCTGATGAGTCAGCCTGACCAGCTGTGCATGTTAAATCTTCAGCCTATTTTTTTCACAGAATAAGTCCTTAAAAACAGGTTCGAAGTTGTATCCTGCACAATGTGACTACAATGAATACATTTTGCTGAAGGTGACCAGGGTACAGCTGCAAATAGCATGCACTTTGAGATGCATTCAGACCAGCAACAGCTTACTTCATTCTTAGGGCAGGACAGATAGTTTCGCTGATAACAATGCTGATGGAAGATGTAACCACTTCCTGGCAGCTTCTCCCTTTGCTGTTAGCAGAAGGGGTCGTCAGGTACTTGCTAGCCTGCTTCCAGCAAAGTCAGTGGGTGAGTCTGGATACCCTAGTAAGATGATAGGACTATGTAAGCAAATGTGGTTAACTGTGGTTAATAGCTACAGGAAACTCTCGCTGTCCTTTCCACAGCAGAACTGCAAGGGGCAGGAACGTCCCAGTGATGAACAGCGACACAGGGCTGGCACAGTACCTCGTTAGGTAGATCATCTGGGCACACGTCATCTTCTTTACCCTCCCTTAGAAAAAAATATGTTGTGTATTAACACTTAGTTTTACCAGATAGAGCTAATTTTGCAGAAGAAAAGCACTTGGTTAAGACTCTAGCTGTACTGATAGTGGAACTTCCAAAGATGACATAAGAGACCTTTCTAGTTGATGAGATTTTTTGTTTAAGTGATATGTGATTTGTTGATTAAAACATTGAGCATGTGCACAAGTATTTTACTGTGTTGCATTAAAAAACAGGTTTGCAACTATGCTGTTGCTGTGATCCGGACTGTGTAGGTAACTCTGTAAATCCGTCTTTTGATGAGAAAGCCCATGGGTTTCTTGCAAGTAAAACACAGGTCTTGGTTTTATTTAGGGCTTCTTTAGCATCTTTGCAGTTGCCTGATTGTGCACTGGGTTGCTTTATCTCTCTATATGAGTTTTTCCATAGACAAAGCCATCTGAAGTAACAGATGTGCAGAATCATGCTTTGAGATTTATAGATAAAGTAAGCTTGTGGAAGCTGTGAGCATTACTAGGGTTGCTTTGCCAGTTCCAGTAGATCATTTTGTTTGGCATTTTACTGTGGCAGTAGTCCAACAGAGAAGATTAGCAAAAAGACTTCTAACAAAAGAGGGCAATGTATCTTTTATCTGAATTACTTACCATTATTAATTGCTATAAATCAATTGTTATCAATGCAGCTGAAGCGTGTCCGAGAAGCTGAAAAACAATGCAAACCTCTCCTGGAAAAGAACAAGTGCCTCACGAAGAGAAATGATGAGCTGATGCAGTCTTTGCAACGCATGGAAGATAAACTCAAAGCAGTCACTAAAGAAAATATAGAAATGGTCAGTATTGAAGAGAAACATGCGCATTGCTGCATGATGCATGTCTGCTTTGGTGAGCATGTCTGCACAGTGCATGCATGTATGTACGCAAAGAGAGTGTGTGTGTGTTGATAAGATGTAGCAACACTTAGGCTTGTACATAATAGACTTACGTAAATTGTGTGTATGTGTACATGTGCAATATTTTTAAGTGAATGTGTAAAATCACAGTCTTTAATATTCAAAATTTATGAGTCTCTATTAAAAAAAGTTGTATCGAGTCATATTCTACTATGCCATTTTGCATATGAAAACCAAAAATGAAGCAGTTAAGAGCTGTGTTTTCAGACAGTCTGGTGTTCATCTTTGAATGTGCATGTTCTTGTTAGAGCCGATGTTGGTGAAGTTCTGCTCTGCCCCTGGGCACACATAATATTTCCATGAAACATGTGCATGGTAAGTAGACATAGGAAAGGGAAAATGGTGATGTGGTTGCTAGGGTTAGCATCAGTCAGAATCTACTCCCTGCGCAGCCATTGATTTTGCCTTGGCATTAATTTTAAAAAATTGGAGGTCTTGCATTGCCGGATGTAAACTGGCAGGCTGCTAAGTGTGTTTGTGCCTCTTGTCTCTGGCTCACAACAGTCCAAGTCCTCTCCTTGAGCAGGCTGAGAGATCTGCAGTGCATGCAGCTCTCCTGCTGATTAGGATGAGACCATCAGATTCACTTTCTCATCTTACAGAAGAAAGGCTTTAGTGTTACAAGATTAATCCACTTTTAAGACTCTGCAATTCACCCATGCCCAGAAGGCAGCTAAGCTTATTGTAGACATCACAAGTTAGAATTCTTCTTCCACAGCTGTAGTAGAAGACAAATCACAACCCCTTGGTCTCTTGCACAGCAAGCAGAAGGGCCTGGAACATCTGTGTGCATCAGATGTCAGTGGGCAGCACTACCATCATGTATGGGCACACACACTGTAGAAAATGAAAAGATAAATCTTTGCTGTTCTGCTTGAAGAGCTCATCCTTGCTTTGCCTCTGTCTTGTCAAGAAGTGCTTGTGGGCTATGAAATTGTATAGCTGATGTTATGAATTATAAAGTCACAGGCTATAAAAATTATGTAGCCAAAGCACATTTAAATGGATGTCCATCCTAAATGAAGAGCAATGCTTAATTTTTAACAGGAAGATTGTCTTTTTCTTTTAATTGCTGGATCAGATTTTATTTTATTTCATCTGTGTCTTTCTTCTTACCACAGAGAGAAAAAATGACTTCACATCCTCCTCTAAAGAAATTAAAATCTCTCAATGACCTGGATCAAGCTAATGAGGAACAAGAAACTGAATTTTTAAAGCTTCAGGTCATAGAACAACAGAACATAATTGACGAGTTGACAAGGGTATGTCCAGAGCACCAGGAAATTAGCAACAATTCCTGCACAGAGTTCATCGCTGTTAGCATTTTTGATTATACATAGAGGTCTGAGGGTTCTTGTCTTCCTTATTAACACCTGCAAAGTTTTAGGTGTCAGTGTGTGTCGGTACAGTTTATTAACTGCCTTTGTAATGGGCCATCAGCACTACAGCCCAAAGGTGTGATTCTTGCATGTGAGCTGAGCTCTAGAAACGAACACAGAGTAAGAACAGTGGAGCTCAGGAGGACACACACATGTTCACAAGGCCAGGCTGTGGCGAGCTGGCTGATGAGGTGACTGGGCTACCATTACAGCATTCTCTTGAAAAGAGGCTTGCAGACAGCGCAGTGTCCTTCATGCGCTGCAAAATAGCATGCTACCAGATGTGGTTCACTAGTTTTTCCATCATATCCCTTAATGCAGACAGTCCCTTTTCCAGCTGACCTTGCATTACGATGTTGAGAAGAAGGAGAGATGCTCCAAAGCAGGCTGCTGCTTCTTCTGGGGCATCATTGCTAGGAGTGGTGAAACCAACACTAGCAACTTTGGATGGCTCTGAGACAGAGGTGGCATCACCTCTGCAAGGAAGGCAGTTTGTCTGCCATACAAAACCCAAACAGGTCTCCTGCAAAAGGTCTCCCAGAAATTTTAACAGGGAATAGATCAGCACCTGTTTGGCAGCCTGTGCAGGCAGCTGCACAACAGCAAGGGTTTCTTTGCAGCTGTCCCCTCTTCCCTTCTTCAAATGGTTTTCAGCTAACACGCAGACACAGATTTGGGTATGAATCCTCCCTTCTACCTGGAACCAGATTCCTGTTTGAAAGTATAACAGCCAGTGGAAATGCAGTGATTTATTTCATTTGTAGATTTGGCTGTCTAGGGTTGCTAACACGAGAAGAGACCGATAGAAGTTTTGAGTCCAGTAACTTTCCAATTTTGTTTTCCAGGACAGAGAAAAACTCATTCGTCGCAGAAGGAGTAAAAGAAGTTCAAAACCAATTAAGGTAACACAAAAATTTGTTTTCAGTTTATGAAAATATCAGTAGGCTTTGTAGGAAAACACACATTAGCAGCGTGATTGAAGAGAGCTTTGTGAATTCTAACAAGTTTCTTTATGCTTGGTTTTTTGGACACCTTGGTTACTCTGGGACAGCTTTTTAGGTCCTCTTTAGAGTTATGATTCCCTTCAGATTTGGTTGGGGATGTGAACTGCAGGGGTAGCACATAGCTCATTTTTCACATCTTGCCTTTTTAAAGTAACTAGCAATGGGGTTTGGAACCAATCTTTCGCCAAATCAGAAACTCATTCTGCCCATTTCCAGGGAAATTCAGAAATCATGTTTTTTCTTCCTTAGAGACATGTGGTGGATGCAATTTTTGGTTACGACGATGACTCCATGGACTCTGAAACATCCTCTGTGGCCTCATATAGGACAGACAGAACACCAGCAACTCCAGATGACGATCTGGATGAGGTAAGATCTGACTCTCTTTCCATAGATAAGGACAGATTTTCAGGAGGTTTTGACATCCAAAGCAAGTGACCAGGTTCTCCAGGTTTTTAATTGCTGCATATTGGATAGCAAGTTCTTCATTAAGTTTGGCTTCATTTTCAGTTACCTTATATGTCAAAATACTGAGAGGTTCTTTCAAAGTCTAGTCCACAGTCTGCAGCTATGACTTCGTTGCAATCTGAGATGACTTTTTCCTCTCCCTCCTCAAGAAAATGAACTTGTCATATTTATTTTAGCTTAAGGACATATAAACATTCAATAAATTCTTCATTCTTGTTACTTCCTATTACAGCAAGATCATTAAAAAAGCTGTTTTGAATCAAGATCCATAAAACAGCTGTTGTGTTTGACAAGTTACACCTGCATTCTTTGCTCTGGCAGTGCTGCGCTGCCTGGTGCTTAGACATGTCTTTTCTCCTCCCTCAGAGTTTAGCTGCGGAAGAATCAGAGCTGCGGTTTCGACAGCTGACGAAGGAGTATCAGGCCCTGCAGAGAGCGTATGCACTACTGCAGGAGCAAACAGGAGGCGTCATAGATGCTGAAAGAGAAGCCAAGGTCAGTATTTGTTTGAGGGTCAAAGCATTTCAGTGCCATCAGAACTTGGGTGGGAAGAGGGGCTGCTCTGCCCCTTGTGTCGTCCGTATGAACATGCGCAGTGACACAAAATATTGCAGAGCTAGGATGGTTGTGATGGTTACTGATTCAGTGGAAATAACAGCATAGATCCTGGCTCTTGTTGTGTTTTATTTCTTTTTAATATCAGTCACATTGTTGTTTTTGTTGTTTAATGCTGTGCCTGACTTCAACAGGCTCAGGAGCAGCTCCAGGCTGAAGTCCAGAGATATAAGGCCAAAATAGAAGATCTGGAGAAAACTTTAGCGCAGAAAGGACAGGTAAGCGCTTCTTGTGTATCTTTTTTTTTTCCTTTTGGGATCTTAACTCTCTGTTTAGAATATACCTAGTACAGTTTCAGTATAGATTTCCCTAAGACATAATGTCTCTTTAATAAATGGGGAGGTCTAGCATGTTCAGAAGCCTTGCTAAAGCTTGGTAGACTAATACACCGTTATTCAGTAATTCACAGTCTGTAGGATTTTAAAACCTGAATATTGTGACTCCAATTTTCAGTAAAAATGCCCAACGTCATGGAATTTGGTTATTCTGTAACAGTACTGCTTCATCCAACAGGACTCACACTGGGTGGAAGACAAACAGCTTTTCATTAAGAGGAACCAAGAGCTTTTAGACAAGGTATGCTCCCAAGTTTTGCATGTTCACTCTGAAGGGTGATCTGGAACCTGCCGTACACTTTTTGCATGCACAGTTAGGTGTTTACAGGTGTAGTGTACGGATAGAACAGTGTATTAGAACATGGACAGGATATACAAACAGAATGACATGGGTAGTCATGGCCTCTCTAGCACTGCTTAGGCACTGTTGCTAGCAGTTCCTGATGCTCCCAGCCTAAAAGCTGGAAGTTCTGCTTAGCATTACAGCTCTGCTGCTGTCATTATGGTCCTGCAACACTGCACTGCAGAGTCTGCTGTTGCTGCCCTAGCAGGACCTTCTGAGCTTATGTTCTCAACGTGGAACAGCAGTACAAGTGGAGTCACCCTCTGACACCAGGACTCCTTCATATTCCTGCTTTCTGTATGTTCTGTTTATTTTTAAGGGCTCGAGTCACCCCTAGGTCCAGTGGAACTTGAACTGCTCTTTCGCTTGGTGCATTTAGTGCGCATATGTATACCTATATCTATATCTATCTATGTGTGTACGCATATATGGAATATAAGGCTGTTTCTGTGTCATTCCTGATAGATGTTTGTCCAACCTGTTTGCAGAGTCCCCCAAGTATTGCCTGCACACTCCTCCCCAGAGAATCTATCCCAGCACGTTACCATGAGAACAGAGCATTTAATAGCTAATGCAGACTAATCTGACAGCTCACTTGCTGTTTCTGTGGTGTTAGCCTTCCCACTGTTGTTCACTGGGATGGGATTGCTTTAGGAAAACCTCTAATCTAAGCATTTTGTGATGTTTAGCAAGTTGATGAGTAAACTAAAGGCTTGTTGAGGTAACATGGCAAGGATAGAATCATCGCTAGAGCTTGGATTTTGCACTGCCTGTGCTGCTTGAACTGTTACCACACGTTCAACGTTTCGTGTAACAGTAACACAGATCATGAATTTACGTATTTCTCTTAGATAGAGAAACTGGAAGCAGAAAACAACCGTCTGCAACAGGAGCTGCAGGATGCCCGGGACCAGAATGAGCTGCTGGAGTTCCGCAACCTGGAGCTGGAGGTGACAGATGAGCTCCTTCAGTAGGGCTGGCAGCAGGTGAAACCAGTGCTCTTGTACTGGACACCAACTGTGTATCACTGGAGTGATAGAGTAACAAATCAGGCCAAGCATATTTAATTGTGGGATGTAGAAGTGTGTGGGCTCCAATATCCTGAGAACAGTAAGCTCCATGCTTGTGAGGTCACTTCTGTCTGAGCTGGGAGTCCTGCAAGCACGGGTAATCTCAGCTGATTAACTTCAACATGGCTGTGCTAAGCTACCACACTTATAGATAGGTTTTCTCCAATACTTTGGAGCAGATTGTTGTCAGCATGCTTTGTTCTTATTGCTGGCCTGGACTACAAATATACAGTGCTGACCAGAGTCTGCTAAAATAAGCAGAAACTGATTAAATTGCAATGACCCAGCGAACAAGGTTTAAACCCCATCCTTGTGTACTTTGCTCAGGGCTGCATCCTAGTTCACAGCTAAAATCTCTGCCAACAGTGGGCATCCAGTTGTGTTTTTGTTTTACCAGCAGTAGTCAAATATTGATGTAATGTCTCTTTCTTTTTCTCCTTATATGAAGAGGTTCGGTTTGTGCAGTATTGTATAAACAGTAGCTGTGGCATTTACTGAGTTCTCTATACTTCTCGTTAATTCTAATGTGTTCTCTGGTGTCTTCTCCATTAATTCTCAGGAAAGGGAGAGACGTTCCCCACCATTTAATCTCCAAATTCACCCATTCTCAGATGGCGTGAGTGCTCTGCAGATCTATTGCATGAAGGAAGGGGTTAAGGTAGGTTTTTCAAGGCAGGACTTACTACAGAGTGGTTGGTGCTGCTCACATAATTGATTGCATTAATCTCTGCTAATAGGTCCAGTAAATTTTAAGCATTTAAACTCAGTGTAATGAAAAATTATGTGATGGCTGATGCAATTGAATTGGACTTGTAATTTGCATTCCAATGATTAAAACTGGTGCAAAGGCACCTGAAATTAGTGTGTGGTGCTTTTCCATGGAATAATATGAAATGTGTTGACTCAACATTGTTCATAGGAGGGGCAAACAACGCAGACATGACAAAATGTGCGTGCCATGCCTTTATCTTATTTTCTGTTTGCAGGATGTCAGCATCCCAGACCTCATAAAGCAGCTAGACATCCTAGGTGATAACGGGGTAAGTTAAAGTGGGAGATATTTTCCCTTTACAAGCTGCGTTTTGTGCAGAGGGTAAGTGAAATCTGTGACTACAATGACTGTTTTCTAAGACATCTGTTAAATTATGTAATATCAGAAGTATTCATTTAGAGAGTACAAGTGAAGCATTAGTGAGTTTTCTGTAACCAGAGGACTAGTAACGAAGTGGCAGCTTTAATGTCTGGCTTAGAAGACCAGGAAGAATGTGCGCCCAAAGGCCAGTGACGTTTGGAACAGGGGCTGACTGCAGTCCAGGTGTTCAGCAAAGCATGTGAAGTAGTTTGGCAGTGTGAGCCCACCACATCTGTGTCAGGACTAGGATTTATCTGCTAGCAGTTTCATAAATAGGCAAGAAATACTGAATGCCCTGTGGATTTCTAAGCAGGCATTGCTGCCCACTTTAACATCCATGTAAGAGAAAGCGTCCTGTATCTCTGGTTGACATTATATACATTTTAAGAAAGTGTGTAAGAGATAGAAAAAGAAGGATCAGGATTGTCTACACACATACTGGTGTAAATGAGCTTCATTTTTTCAAAAACTTAATGGAAATTTGGCTCGCAAAACTAGCATAAAAACAAACAAATGGGTCTAACTTTAGTTTACACTTCTCATAAGATGCAACAGTATGAAAACGTACAGTCAGTCCATACCATGCACAGAGAAAAAGCAGCGTTCTTTTTTGCTATGTTAACACACTCTGTTTTGATGGGGATAGCATACCCAGTACGACAGGGTTCCCCTAAAAACTGTAGACCTGGTGTGCAGCCTGGATAACCTGTATTCATGTAAGAAACTGGTACTAATACTTTTCTTTCCTCTCTCTCTCCATAGAATTTAAGAAATGAAGAACAAGTGGCCATAATTCAGGCTTCCACTGTGTTGTCCTTGGCAGAAAAGGTAAAATGTGTGCTTGCATTTCTCAAGTGTTATCGAATGCTTCATCTAATACTGTACATTTTCAGCTCTGCTGTTGCCAATATTATCAAACTTCCTAGTGTAGGAGGCAATTGCTTGGATAAAGAAAACCCTGCTAGCAGTATTTTTATACTACCGTGTTTCCACTAGAGATTTTGCAAGGATAGGAATACCTTGATGTAATCACAGTCCCTAACACCTTGCTAAAGCAGAAAAATATCAAACTTACCCGACAAGCAAAAAGAAGTCTGCAATTGTAAACTGAATTGAAAAGATAAATAAAATGAGGCATTTAATCCATAATTAGTTATAGCCTGGGATTTCTAGTCTGAAGGGATCTGTATACAAAATTTCCACTGAAATTATGTGTATAGATTCTTTGTTTGGGAAATCAAAAAGAAAACAAGCTTTCTAGTGCTCAAATATAGCACTCAATTGTGTTAAAATGACAGCACCCAAGGATGCTACTCATCAATTCACTCTCTACAGAGCAAATTGCCATCTACTCAGCTAGGCTGTTTCCAGATGCCAGAGATATGTGGCCCCTTATCCATGGGATGAAATGAGGGTCTCTGTCCAAGGAAGTACTTTCCTATCTCCCAGTGATTGTGTAATGGTGATCCTCAGGATTCCTCCCTATTGAGTCTCACCTATAGCTATCACAGCTGTATCTGTCACTGGAGAATCTGTCAGGACAGGCCCAGAACTGACAATGTAAGATGCTGTATGTGTCCCATTTGCCACTGGTTGTGCACCTAGAAAACACAGCAGGTTACAGCTCTCGTTGTCTTCCCTCCAGTGGATCCAGCAGATCGAGGGAGCTGAAGCTGCTCTGCACCAGAAAATGATGGAACTGGAAAGTGATATGGTAGGCAAACTTTCCTTAATATACGTTTTAGAAGCTTGTCGCATTTACTTGGTGTGCCAAATAATAATTAAAAACTGGTCTTTTTACAAATTAGGTATTCAGGCTTTCTCTGATTATTGGTGAATCCATAAAGTTACTGGTCTGTTTCAAATGCAACAGCAGAATATCAGAGAAACAGAAATAGTTCAGGTTTGAGAACTTTTTCTCTTTTCACGAGGATAACTTTATTAAAAAGTACAGTAGGCTCAAAGACTGCTTAGTGATTTTCAGAGATGTAGGTGACCACACCCTTTCCCTTATAAGATCGACAGTCTGAAAATTAGCAGTTTTACCACATTTTGTTCAATACCAGTGAGTGGGAAACTAATGAATTTTCATGCCGTGTTCTTTCTTTATCCTTTAAATCCATATCATCCTGAAGGAAAAACGTTCACAGATGAACTAAACTTGCTATAGCATCAGTAAAGCTAGTACTTTGTGCTATTCTTATTCTAGTTGGTGGAAATAGTTCTAAAGATGAACAAACCTAGCAACACACGTTGGTACCTGTAGTGGTTTATATTTTGTTCCTATGGCATGTCTATACTCACATCAGTCAAGCTTAAGATAGACTGAGGAGTTAAAGCACAGCATCTTTCTCCAGATAGCATGGTCATGAAAATGCCTGTTTAGTTCCTGTTTAGTTTATTGCACTTTCACACTTCTTCCAAAATAAGAGAAACCACAAGAGGAGTTGTCCATGATGCCAGAGGTGTTATCTTTAGGAAAATCACACAGAAAACCATAAATTCTACTACTGAAATGCCAAGCAATGTTACTGAAATCAACAAAAAGAGGATAGACTAAGTGTGATGTAGTGTCATGCAAAAGCAGACACAGCTATTTGCCCTTCCTGCTTTTCTAGCTGGCACAGATGGATACTAATAACTGCAGAGCGTCAGTTAAGACCAGTCTCCCAGTCCTGCCCAAGTCAGATATCTGCAGCTGTTTTAATAAAACTTCCCAAAGCATTTTGAGTAATTCATTTTTCTGTCCAAATGGTTCTTCATCGCAGGAGCAATTTTGCAAAATAAAAGGTTATTTGGAGGAAGAATTGGACTACCGGAAGCAAGCTCTTGACCAAGCATACATGGTATGTACACAGGAAATGCCACAGCATATATTGGCCAGCACTGTAACAGGACACAGGTTGCTGTTGGACCAGAAAGAGAGGTTTTTGCTATCTTAGTATATTTTTAAAAATTTATTTGTTTTCTCATTCTTCTAACACACTACCAGGTGATCTGCACTGCTTCAAAATGACATGTAGATTTTGCACATCACAAAAAGACAGATCTCCTGAAGTCTGAAACTCTTTTGTCGTTAAAGGCAGGTGTTGCTCATTGATGTCCAAATGGAGTCAGTGCAACCAACTAGAGCTCAGATCTGGAATGTGAGATGGCCCGTGTTGTGGATGTTTTAGCAATAAGAGGCACAATTTCCTGCTGTAAAACACTGCTGTACCAAATTTTGATACAGAGGTCTGATAACTGGCCATCCAAGTCCAGCGTATTTTTTGGTTTGTCTGTTAATGAGAATGCTTGCTGATTAGCAGGATTAAGAGTAAAGTAGTCTGGCACTGACTTTCAATCTTCTGGTTTTTTTTTTTGTTTTTTTTTTTAGCACAGTGGGTCTGTTTTAGAATTGGTGAAATATTCATCTTTTTAATTACAGTTATAAAATAGGTATGAAAATTCTATCCAACTCCTAACCACTTCTATAATCACTTAAATTCAGCAAGAGGTTTCAATGACAATTACTGTAATAATACCATAAAAATAAAAGCTTTTTTTTGTCTAAACACGGAACCGTTTTGTAGGTTCCATTTGTCACATCTTTGCACATCTGAGCACAGGGACCACCATGCAGGTGCCTGAATCTGCCACAACCCCCAGTCCCCACAATTAAACACATCGTTTAATTGTGTTTTAAATGATGTTCTGTCTCTAACTGGCTTTTGGTATTGCATCGACCAGAGGATCCAGGAACTTGAAGCCACCTTGTACAATGCTTTGCAGCAAGAAACGGTAATAAAGTTTGGGGAACTGCTCACTGAAAAACAGCAGGAAGAGCTAAGGACAGCAGTAGAAAAGCTAAGACGTCAGATGCTGAGGAAAAGCAGAGAATATGATTGCCAGATTCTTCAGGAGAGGATGGAGCTACTCCAGCAGGCTCACCAGGTAAAAAAAAGAACCGAGCATGTGCAGGTCTGCTCAGGTCTGCTGTGTAAGAACATAAGCTGAAGTCAAATGTAGGCAAGCTCCAGGTCACAAGGACACCTGGCATCTGGCTTCTGGAGTTGTTTTACTTTGTGCCTTTAGTGTGCACACAGACACTTGATATTAGCTTGTGGAGTGTTGTTTCAGCATATTTGGAGTCTTAAAATTCCAAACCAAACAGTTTTCCTCCAGAATCCTGTCCATATTAATCTAGCTTTCTAACAAAAGTGACACTGTCTCAGGCGTTCTGGCTGCTCTGAGGAGCCCTAAGGCAGCCTTAGTGGCAGAGGGGGCTGTGGAAGGCTGAGAGCAAGGGAAGCAGAGGCCGTGCTTGGGAGCTGCCATAAGCCAGCTGCTGTCCCCAGACCGTGAGGGTGACGGTCACACGGGTGCTGTCTGCTCCCTGGTGCCAAGCAGTCCAGGCGGCTGCCCTGCTGGATTTCTGCTGCTTGCTGGCCACCTGTCTTGTGCTCCGACTAAAGAGAAAAAAGACAGAGTTTCTTATTTTCATTCTGCAGGATCATTCTCCCAAAGTACTAAAGTTTAACTCACGTTACACAATTTTTGTAAAAGAACCTAAATCTGCTAAAAACACATTGTGGCTGCAGGTTAGGCATATCTAGCTCACCAGTGCTTTCAGATTCAGTGTTTTCATAATGCCATAAATATTTATCATTTTGGATCTAATAACAGTATTTTAGTACTCTTGCAACATGTCAAACTGTGAGAAATCTTAATGAATTGTGATATAATTCTAGAAGTATAATCACGATTGTATGCTTTCCAGCTATTTACCACAGGACTAATAAAGCCAGTCCTACGAAGCACCATTGATAGTACCTTCCAGCGCCGGAGGGTGCAGTAAAGGACATGCAATGTCGCTACTTGAGCTCTGCTGTGGGAGGTGATGTTCTCGTCAGGCAGGGCTCATGGGAAGGGCCTAGTACTGCATGAGTTCACGCCTGCCAGAGACATGGACTTGTTAATTTCTGGGCGTTCAGCACTTGGAGCATTCAGTTGCTTTTCAGCCAAGCAAATTTACTAAGAATTTAGTCTAAATGCTTTCTTTTCTAATTTCCAGAGGATCCGAGATTTAGAAGATAAAACTGACATCCAAAAGAGACAAATCAAGGATCTGGAGGAAAAGGTTGGCTCTTTTCTCTTCTGAAGCAGGCTTTTTTTGAAAGTAATGCCATAATTCTCCAGAACAACACGGCCGTTCTGATTAGCTCAATCAGCTGTATCTGCCAGTGCTTTTCTACTATTCCTTCTGTTCAATTTTTGTCTTTTAGTGTATTCTAGCTTTCATCTTAGAGTCTCCACAACAAACTCTGTTTCATTTTAGGAAATAAATGCTGACCACTTTTAATTATGGTGAATGATACTGGGCCAAATGGTGAGGCCTTTACATGGCTGTGAAATGCTGTCTTGGTAGACAGGCAGTGCATCCAGGAAAGGCAGAGTGATGCCAGCGAGCAGGAAGGACTGAAGGGAACTGAGTGAAGAGGTGAAGATTGTCCTTAGCTGGCAGGACTAGGGAGCTCAGGTTCCGATGCTGTCCTGTTTACTGAAGCTTGCAATTGGTTGTGCAGTATGAATACAGTACCAGAATCTTGCCCCTGAACTGATCTGTCAAAGAATCCTATGTTCATATTCTCTCTATATACAAGGAATACATATTTATAAATATATGCTGAGCTGTGATGCCTTCTTTTTTTTTTCCTTTGGTGGATAAGGCCAGCTCTGTCACGTTAAGTTTGCTTGATTTTTGATAGGTTGGATAGGATTGCTGAAGAAAGATCACAGCTTGGGCACAACATAATGCTGCTAGTGATGTATTTTCTAGAAATGCCATGCTGATCTATCTCCAGTGGGAGCTTTGACAATGTAGTCATGTTAGTGAATAACAGTGTACATGCATGAACTACAATAATGGCTGTATCAATGCAGTTACTGTGGTGCCAATGAGCCCTTCCAGTTTGTGTGTGTTTCTCAAGTGAAATGAATGAGCTTGAGGTCAAAACTTCTAATTTACCACCAGAATAAAGGGGATCTGTTTGTTTTCTTTGCCTGGGAGGTAATGTGGCACCTTGAGAATTTTCCTAGGGAAATGCAGTGTTTTCTAAATGTATAATTATTTTATTTGTCCATCAGAGTGCAAAAAGAACTAATTCTGATGCTTACAATGTCATGACCTTTTGTTTTTACACTATCTTCTTTTTCTTCTGCAGTTTCTATTTCTATTCTTGTTCTTCTCTCTTGCCTTTATTCTTTGGCCTTGATGTCAATGTGCCTCTTGGAAAGGTAAGACTTTATTTTTTTCCTCAAAGCTAGTATCTCTTACACAGAGCTGAGGATCAAATCCTTGTGTGTTCCTATGTATGTCTGGAGTCAGGGAATCCAGAAAGTCCTTGTCAGTTTGTAATAGTTCACCGCAGAGAGTGGTCACATTGCTGAGTTAACAAAGGGAGCTGCAGCCAAGCAATGCTATCCATCGTGCTTGTAGGTGAATTGCCAAAGCTTGATGATGATGCCGTGCCACTTGTAACTGTAAAAATAAAAGCCAACAAGAATTTCACAATATCAAGTCATGAGAATTGCAGGTAAAATTCAGTGTGCCATCAACATTTCTGGTTCTTAGAACGACTGAGGTGAATATCATTGGGGGATCTTTGCAAAGCTGCTTTCCTGCCACTGGGTGCAAGTTGACTTTGTTAACCTTAGAAGAGACATCAAACAGATCTATGATAAAACAACAATGAAAACCCACAGCACATCCTTGCAACATACCTAGGGAGCCATCTGATGATGAAAAATCTTTGGTTTTGTTAGAGCTTTGCTGCAGTTTATCCTATAACAGACTTTTAACTCTGAGAGCAAACCACAATACAATTGCAGATGATTCCTTCTGGTTTCTTTCTCTCACAGGATTAGCACAGCACTCACTGCTGTACTTCTCAAATCAGAAAGGACAAGCATTTGAAACAAGGACAGAATGCAGTGTGGGTGAATGAAACCACGTGCAGCAATAGTTAGCATCCAGACCAGAATTTTCTAGTTTCTTCTTATGTGTGGGAGTTTACTATCTCCATTTTTTCTGTGCTTGTGAATATAGATATTCACTTGTTTGTGATCACATAGAGAAGTCTGGTCTGCGTGGATTTCACACTCAGTGAGTTTTGCCATGTAGATTTTAATGCTAAGGAAACAAAGAAAAACTAAGCCAATTTTCCCCATGTTTCAAATCTGAAACCCAGAATTTTCTTCTATATACAGGAAAGAATTCCCTGAATAAGGAGCAGTCTGTCTTTGCCTCATTGCTGAATTAGCCAAAGTTCTAGGGTTGCCCTGAAACCGCAAGCATATCACCTACTGCCATATCTGGTGAATCTGTGGCAGCTTTGGTACAAGAGTTCTTGAAACCGACAGTTTTCCATGGGCTAATGCGTAACTGTTCACATGTGGGAACCTCTCTGGGCCAGAGGCTGTACTTTGTAGGGTCAGATAGGCAGGCCTGGCTGATGTTTCATAATTACTCATTGTCAAAGTACCAGTAACTTTCACAAATGCCTTGCATACAGACAGAATGCTCTGTTCAGTTGGCTGATAATGGTAAGAGCAGATCTTTTCAGCTTTCTGACTGATTGACTCCATTTTGTCAGCTGGATACATAGGCAGAGGAACTTATCACTTGTCTGATACAGATGTTCTTCTTTTCCTTTTATTTTTAGAGTGCTCGACCACATGGATATGTCCGTAGAAAGGCAAATGCTTCCAACCCCCCAGTGAAGAGAACGTTGTTTACACCTATTTCAAGAAGTATACAAATGAACAACCTGTAGCCAAGACTGCGACCACCTTGTGTTTTAAAGCCATCACTTGAGATTTGTTACTCGACAGTTCCTGTCTAAAGCTATGGTATATGCTGCATCTATTGAAATTCTATATGTGGAAATTACAAAAGGGGAAGAAATAAACTGTGAACCTACATCACTTAGGAAAAACATAAAGGGAACCAGCAAGGCTCCACTTCCAGCTGATCAAGTCAGAGTGTGTCTTGGGCATGGAACCAAAGTTACAACAGAAAAATCTATCCCTGCTGTGCAGGGCAGTCGTTTAAATGTGACACCGTCATCCCACGAACAGACCCCAAGTGAGAGGACAGAGCAGGAGAAACACAGGATGTGTGGAGAGGTGCTGACCCTACAGCACTCGGTGTGAGCCATCCAACTTTCTCACTGCAGGGACTCTTTCTCCCTCCCTTTGGTTTTAACCTCAGGAATGATGTGGGGCAAAAAAGGAAAGATGCATTCTGGCTCATTGCATGATGGGCAGGACAGGACACCACGTTTTGTGTTTGGGATCATTATAAAGCACCGTTCCACATGGCAGAGGAAGGGAAGAATTGGATGTCTGGCGTAAGGAACATTTCTGGCAGAGCTGTAGCCTTACTCCTCATATTCCCCGCATGAAGAAAAGCCCGTCCGTTGTCACATACCTTTCAGGCTCTTTACAGACTGCTCATACTTGGTTTCACTATTAGAATAATATACCGGGATCACTGGGTTGGATCTACAGAGTGGCTTCTGAGAAAGAAAATAAATGTGTTGGAGGGAAATGGAAGAAAGGCATCTCTGGTGCCTGTGTGGTATGATCCACAAAGCCTCAGCTTTCAAATATTTTGTCCCAGCTTGGATCCTACTGAACGCAAGAAACCCTCAAATGTTCTGGTTTGGCTTGTCAAACTGATTTTGTTCACAGTGGGGAAAACCATGTGAAAACATCCCTGTTAGATGTGAGAAGTGTCATTGGTCTGTTTAGATTGTTCCGCAATTGAGAGTAACTGGAAGTAGTTTGCATTGCAGAGCATTACTTACCTCTCTCCCAAAGGCTGGGACCCATTCCTGGTGCCTCCTGGGGCGAGGAGTGCCCTCATCACTGCGGCCCTGCGGTCAGCGAGGAGCAAACCCCTGGAGCACTGACACCTGCAGCAAAGCTGGCTGAGTCCCTGCGCTGGCTGGAGCCACATCCATTGTCCCTTCCTCGTGGCGTGCTGTGTGAGCCAGGCGTGGCAACGCTGTTCTCTGTGCCTCTGTGTTTATGTCTCTGGAAATGGAGTCTTGCCTGCGCAGACATCAGGCTCCTGTGGCAAGGCTTATGTGAGCTGCGTCTTCACAACGGAGCCTTAATTTCAGCTGGGAAAATAGATTTCCGTACAACAAAGTAGAAGACAGCCTGTGCATTACTTAAACCTTCAAAAGAGGGCTCACATGTTCCAAAATTTTATGCGCACAGACTCTGCACGCCAGGAGCTTTGGAAGTGCTTTACAAAGAGTCTTGCCTTTGTTTGCTTTTTATTTTTTTTCCACAGATAAAGCATCTGAGGCACAATGCAAGGAAGTAACTTGCACAGCATCTCAGCAGGGCCATTCCTCGGCCACAGCAGGGATGGAGTTCATCTGGAATAGGGGCTGCCTGCCCCTCACAGATATTTTGGAGCCAGAATAGCTTTTAATCATTAATTTCCATCCATCCAACACTGGGCTCTGTTTCTCCAGGGACTGTGAACATCCTCATTTCTTGCATGTCTGGAGGTTGTGCTGAGCCCTCCATTAAAGGTTAGGAAGTACTAGCAAAATTAACTTAAATTGCAAGAGGGCCAGGGCCTCATGAAGCAGTCTGTTTGAGGCGGGGCGTTTGCTGCATTCTGCACCAGCTATATGTTTGCTTGCCCTTTTTTTTTTTTTTTTAAACAGGCTTGTAGGCAGGTATGTTAATGAATGCTGGCACCTTGCACGCTCTGTGTTCAAATTCTTTTTCCCCCTGCAGAAGCATCTATGGTAGGGTTGGCCCAGGGCCGCCCACCTGTGCTTTCCGAGGGTGCTGCTGCCCGTTCTCAAGCCTTGGAGTTGGGCCCTGTGAGAGCCCCCTCCCAATGTGGCACATGGGGATCACTTTGCAGCATCTGGTTAGCTACAAAAACCTCTCTGGTTATTCCCGCTTCCCCTTTTCCCCTTGCAGCACAAGGTCATGCTACTGGGCTGCAGTGAAATGTGGGAAGTAAACACAGGCTGGAAACTGCTTTCCAGAGGTGTTACAGTCAGCAATTAAAAGGCTGCACTCATCTTAAAGAAGCATGAGCATCACGTGTGTTCCATGGTGGTGCAATAACTTCCATCTCTGCTTTGGTTAAATGGGTGCTAGAGTTGTTTGTTAGGCAATCACAGGGCAGGGTTGTACAGATACCACTGTCTGCTTTTAGAGCACACCTGGCTGACGGTGGGGCAGGCTTCATCACTTGGGCCCTGTGAGCTGTGCTGTGCCTCACTCCCATTTCTTTTGCCTGATTTCCCCTCCCTGATGTCCTCATCCCATGTGTGTGCAGGTGCTCCATTTCCAAGGGCTCGGGGTGGGGTGGGACGTGGCAGATGATGCCCAGTTCACTGCGCTGTGACACATAAGCGGTCGCAAACTATTAAAAGGTTGTTGGACTCCCTCCAGAGAGCTGAACAGCTGCTTTGTTCTCCTCGCAGCACAACACGAGCCATGCCTAAAACACACTTGTTGGTAAACTACAAACTTCCTGCTGTCAGCTAGATCAAAATGAGGTTGATGTTTGTATGCATATATATGTATCTAAATACAATATAGATACATATATAAATACATATCTATCTGTTCCCTATTGTATATAGTAAATCATTGCTATAGCTTATGAAAGTATATTTCCAATCTGAGTATGGGGAATTCGATCTAGACTTGTTTAGCTACCACAACCGGTCTGCTTCTCATGGTTTAGTTTTACATCTCATGGGGAACTACTTTTGGCTGTTTTCATTTTTTTTTTCCCTCCATATTTCTGTCCTGAAGCTGTCACCCAGGGCTTTCTGTTGTTCCTGACATGCGCTGAGGCAAGGCGCTGAGCATCCCCCCAGCCATGCCCCTGCTGCCAGCCTCTCCTCCCTGTGCCCCGCTACTGGCGGGCCTATGGGATGGTCGCGGTCCCTGAGGACAGCGGACACCCCGTCCCCCCGCGGCAGCAGGACTGCCCAGGTGCCCGCCTGGCGCACAGAGGCACGCGCGCAGTCCGCTTGGTGAGAATCTGCCGTGACACTTTCTCTCCTTTTTCTCTGCCAAATCAGGAGAGTTCAAATGTAAGCACTTCAGACAGACATGAGATGAATGAACCTAAGTGAGATGAATTTCGGCAGTTGGGTTTGCAGAAGGAAATAGGGCTTCTTGCAGTGTTATCAGCCTGGCTCACGGCTCTGTTCTCCCGTTGGCATGCCTAGAGGCCCAGGTACACTTATTATTTTTTCTCCACATGCTCCATTTTCCAACTCCCTGCCCTCATCTCATGGGGAATATCCTTGGAACCCCCCAAGCTCTCAGCCTCATGGCATCCCCTGAGGGCTGGGTCTCAAAGGGTGAGGTTCCATAAACAGCCACAGCTGCTGCTGATTCACAGTCCTTGTTTTTCCCCTGCCCTCCTTCACATCTGCACCTGTGTGGTTTCAGGTATGCTTTTTGTTCCCATTTTTTGGTGTCTACTCCAGAACAGAACCGTAAGCAACTTGGCAGAACGACCCTTTGATCAACACTGGACATGTATCTGTATTATATGTATTAACGTGTAGAAGAGAATCCTTATTGTATGTAAAGTTTTATGAATGGTTATTTTTTAATTTATGTATTTAATATAGGATTCAATGACCTCTGGTGTTTTAGTTTGTATATAAAAAAAAAATTAAACAGCAGCATTTTTAAGAAAATATCTCACTTTACATTCACAGAGATGCTCAGTGTCCGTCTGGGCTCTGTTCGGAGGTGTGGGTGGCACAGCCCCGGCACGAGCTGCCCGGGGAGTCTGTCTCTGGAGATCCCCAAACTCCCCGGGACGTGCTCTTGCGCGCCCTGCTCCGGGGAACTGCTCCGGGGTGCACCGGGGAGCTCCACAGGCCCCTCCCAGCCCCTGTAGTTCTGTGCCACGTTGCGACTGAGGACCTCAGACGCGCGGAGCGCACCTCCTGTGCGCGGTGCTCGGAGAGAGCGGCGGGGCCGGGCGGGACTCAGCGCCCCTTGAGCGGATCGGCGATGCTCTGCGGTGCCGATAGCTGCCGTCACGCAGCCGTAAAAGGCGCCGGGCTCTGGAAAATGCTGCAGAGCAGCTGCACGGGTACCCAGCCGGTGCACAACGTCCGTAAGGCACAGTCACGGCATTCTCGCGCCTTCCGCGCTCCCCGCTCCGCGCCGCGGCCGTGCCCCGAGCCGAGGGCAGCCAGGGGGCGCTGCCGCCAGGGGGCGCTGCCGCCCGCGCCGCCCGCAGCGCGTCCCCAGATGGCGCTCAGCCGTGTCTGCTGCTGTGCGCGGAAGGAGCCTGCGGAGCCTCCCAGATGAGGCAGCAGAATGCAGCTCCTGTACCGGCACGGTGCTCCCCTCTGTCTGATTAAAGGCAGAAAAGCCACTGCTGTGCAATTACCCAGCTGCCAGAACGTTACGTTACTCTTTTAAACCTACGTAATGGAATTAGAAATATTTCAGGCACGCTGCTGCTTTTTGGACCCAGATCAGTGGGGCTATATGGAAATGAGCCCTTAGCCTGAACTCTTGCTGATAAAACGGGAGTGCTTTGCTGAAAGGATGAAGATACAGGGCACAGAAGCCAGCATCCCACCTGATGCAGCTGGGACCGAAGGTGCTAGGTCCCAGCATTTGTTACGATGTCTGATTTTGCCAGCTCGGGTGTGTGCATGGAAGCATGGCCACCCAACAGGTCTTCTATAAACAACAGCACGAACTCTGACACCGTGGTCCAGAACTGTGTGTGCTTCTCTGAAACAGCAAGCTTCAAGTCACCATCCTGCAAGACAAAAGCAAGGACGGTACAATGCAATCCCGGACTGCCTGCTGTTGCCAGGAGAGGGCAGGCCTTGCCTTACTCTGCCCACGGTACGTGACAGCACTCTTCTGCCCTGCCCAGGTAGAACAAACCCAAGTACAACGATAGCCGGAATCAGGCTGCAGCTGCTTGGGCCACCCTTGAGGCACATGCATTTTGTTCAGCCGCTTATCATTAAACAGGCTTTGGGGAGCGAAGCCCTGAGCTGTGCCGCAGCCTGCACAGCTGTCGGGACACAGCCAGCCCCCATGGCCTGCACAGGGGAAGTCCGGCTGTCTACACGTTGAAGGGTTTCTGTGTTGTCTCTGCAGCCTGTTTGGATGACAGGAGGTTTCCACTGTTTGGGAGCCTGTGTAAACATACTAAAAGCCCTGATGGCTGGACCTGTGCCATCTGCTCTGTGTGAGGGGGCTGCGTCTCCAAACATGGCAGAAAAGTGTCCGTGCTCAGAGAGAGGAGTGCCCCTCAGCCTGCACCACGCTGATGAGAGGCCTCTGTGCCATGGCTGTCATTGCGCTTGGCCTCCGAGTGACAGCCACAAGCAGGCTGCTTTGCACAACAAAGACAATCCTGCAAAAACCATCTGAGAAGCCTGGAGCAGGCCTGAGAGTAGACATAAAATCATTCCAGCCTGCACACCAGATGGAGACTTTAGAGCATGGAGCCACTAATCTTTGGATTACAGACTCCCTAATTACAGACTGACACTTACCATTTCTGTGTGGAACAGCCAGCCCTGGGAGGAGCTTGCACATCGGTGTTCAGTGACAGAATACAACATTGGGGGTAACCAGGGAAGGAATCAGATCCTGTCACTGTACCACTGCTTCAGCCTTTTGCACATTCATGTCTCTGAATGCTGCATAGAATTGTGAGCCACTGCAGATCTTGAAAACAAGGATAGCAGTGCTGGGAAAGGTCCAGAAAAATCTGCATGTGTGATCAAAGGCATGGCCCACAGCTCTACCCAGGCAGGTCCAGGTGACAGGCACGTCCTTGGGAATGAGCCAGGAGTCATTTGCACATCTCTCAATACAAACAGGGGAGCCTGTGAGAATCAATAACACGAGTTCTTCAGCATCTCCAACCTTGAACATCTACATTACTCCTAGTACTAAACCCAGTGTGGTCCTACCTTACTGACTCCTGGCCTGGGAGCAGACAAAAGTTCATTATTCCTGTTCTTAATTCTGTCCCAGTCAGTCATACAACAAATCATAAAACAAGATCTACAGATCCCACAGAACTGAACCCGAATATTAGCTCTAATACAGCACGTAACTGAAATCATTACACCTGGGGACATGAGCCAAAGCAATCGACAACCAAGCAGAGACCCAACGCCATTGGCATGGACCAAGCAAGGGCCACCAGTAAACTATCAACTCTTCTATTCCAGATCCCTCATCCTAAGGACAACCCTAGTCCAAGCTGTCAGCATCTCAGAGACATTTTTTATTTTCAGATATTACCACTTGATAATAGCAGCGATAGAACATAGCTCCAACACAGACAAAATTAAAGGCCTGTTTAGCATGAGCAGTGTTTTAAGTCCAAGGTCCTAACAGAGATGCAGCCATTTGCCTTTCTTCCTGCTGCATCCAAGTTAATGAAACCTCATTTGATTACTTCTGGCTTTATCCTACAGCAATCTACCTTGTAAAATGCAGAAATTAACTGCATTCCACAGCCATCACTACCCTGCACAACAGTCCCTGCCCGCACCCTGATGTTATGTGTCCTGAATTCCTCGGCTGCCTCAGACACAGGAAGAACACTCAGCCGTCAAACACGGGCCCTTGTCTGCATTCAAGCCCTGAGAGCATATCTGGCACAGGAAATTCAAGCTCCTCAACTTTATACTCTGGTGCACTGCCTTTATACTCATGCCTTAGGGACATCTGCTGCCTGCAGAAATAAATGCAAGGCAATTGCAGAGATTAGTAACAAGAACCTGGGATCTGGCGAGATGCAGTCATCAAATGCCTCCAGGCAGACAGGCAGACTTTGACCACAGGCTGACATGGTTACCCATGTTGGCTCTGGGCAGGCAGGATGGTGGTCACCCTGCACCCAACTGCCTGTGCCCAGCCCCATGCTCCAAGTCCCTGCCCAGCCAGACCTGCCCATGGTGCACCTGAGGCCACCAGCCCTCAGCTCAAGAACCAGCAGCCTGCAAGGCCTGCCGGCCCGATGGAGGTCACGTGCCCGCACTCGGATTCCAGCACTGCAGCTCTGCCCTGGCAATGTGGCCCGTGCTGCGCTGCAGGGCAGCTGCTCTCCAGCCTGCGTCCTCTGCCACTCTACTTCCCATAGGGCACAGCTGCTCTAGCAGGAGCTGTTTTAGCAGGAGCTGTTTTGGAGTCAGATCAGCTATATCCAGACCAAAAGGTTTTCACTGGACCTGGCCCTCAAAATGGAAACGTTTTGCAGTGGACTGCCCCATAAACTTACACTGTCCGTGGGCAGCACAACTCCAGTGCGGGTTGAGGTATCTCGTTGCTGCTTGAATGCAATAGTGCCTTTAACAACAATAATATTACCAACGGGAAGAATAATTATTACTATATTAGAGCAAAAGCAAGTGAATTGGAAAGAAAATGAACTGCTTTCAAAATGCAGAAGAGATGGTTCTCACAGATAGAATTAATTTATGGTTTACTAGGAAACTATAAATAGTAAGTGGGGGGACCTTATAGCAGCCTTCCAGTACCTGAAGGGGCCTACAGGAAAGCTGGGGAGGGACTTTTTACAAGGACAGGTAGTGACAGGACAAGGGGCAATAGCTACAAACTGAAAGAGGTTAGATTTAGGCTAGATATAAGGCGGAAATTCTTCCCTGTGAGGGTGGTGAGACACTGGGACAGGTTGCCCAGAGAAGGTGTGGATGTCCCCTCCCTGGAATTGTTCAAGGCCAGGCTGGATGGGGCTTTGGACAGCCTGGTCTAGTGGGAGGTGTCCTTGCCCATGGCAGGGGGGTTGGAAGAAGATGATCTCTAAGGTCTTTTCCAACCTGAACCATTCTATGATTCTATGATATGATTTGGTTTAGATTTACAACATTCTATTACCTAAAGGAATCCTGAAATTGTGATCTTGTTGCTTCCGTTAGTGCAGAGCTCATCCTGACTGGTTACACACAGAGTCAACATCTGGCCACGTGAATCAGTACCACGCTCTCCCCTCGCTACAGAACGATTTATACACATCAGTCCAGCTGACAACCACCACTGTGCTTCCTGTGGGTGCCTGCTCTACGGGTGGATGTCTGTGCGTGTTGTTCAGCAGGACTGTGAGCATCTTCATCAAATAATTCTGAACTGAAGCTTGCTTATGAAATATATACAGACAATTGAAATTGGACCTGCACTGTGATTACAAATTCTATTTTATATATATTTCCCTCTAGATGGGAACACGCACAGCAAGCCAAAAGAAAGTTTGGATTTCAAACTGTGCATATGAGTGTTTTGTTTCACTTTACAGTTCATGGATGGAAATTGATATAGGCATTAATACTAAAGTCAAAAATTATTTTAGGTGAAAGTTTTAGGTGATTCAGACATAATTCAAGGTATTGATACACACTAATATTAATTAGCTGATATTAATACACATTCTCCTCAGTATTTGAGGAAAGCTAACACAAAAGAACACACTATATAAAGAGCAAGCCAGTAGGAACTGGGACTCTTATTTAAGTATTAACTTGAATATATTACAGCATTTGCCTGGCTGCGTGAAATAGGCCTTTGTGGTTGTAGAGAACTGTTAGGTCACGGCCTGAAGCTGTGATGGAGCACCTGGTGATGGGCTGTGGCTGCCTGGGAGCACAGGCAAGCTGTTGGCACCTGTGCTCCCCAGGTGACTGGAAGGGGTGGGCCCAGGGTGGGGCTGCCCTGGGCTCATTTAAGGGCCAGCAGCAGAGAGGAGCGCATCTCTCTTTTGAAGATCAGCTGTTCTTTAGAGGAATGTCATTGTGGTGGGAGATTGATTGTTGACCTTGGTTGCGTGAGTCAGGACTTTTGTGAAACCTTTGTGTATGTCCATTGTTAAGGCCTGTAATACTTTGTCTGGGGTTGTGAAGAGTCTGTCTGAAACAATTTTGCTTCTTCATTTGCGAGACAGAGGTCCAGTACCCAACTTGTTGAAGTAAAAGCCAGTGCTCGTGAGCTCTCTAAGAGCACAGTGTTTGAGGTGAGTGTGGCTGTGTGCCACTGCGTATCAGCCCGAGGGCTATTGCATGCTGGAGCTACCGAGGACGTCTCTGGGTGACTTGTTAAAGCTACATAAGTGAATCTCGCTCTGCCTGTAAGAGGGCATTTGCTCTGTGAGCAAAGGTTTTCCAGAGCTGTTGGCTGAGTCTGAACTAAAACCCATACAAGTATGCACACTTATTAGATTCCAATCCTTGGAGGACTTGGGGAGAATGGGTACTTACAAAACAAGGTGACTCGCAAAAGGAAGCTGAATATTCAGTAAAAACTGCACAGCTTCATCTGGTTTCCTTTAGATGCATACAGCTGAGTTGCTGAATTACTGCATTCCTGTTCGCTGTGTAAGATGAAATCACTACGAAGTCCCCAGACACAGCTGGCTGCTCGCCACGCCCTGGTTAGTGCTCTGCTGTGGGCAGGACAGCAGAGAGCAGAGCCTCGGGGCTCTGACCCCCAGCGCCTCTGGGGGAGGCTCGGAGGGGCACAGAGGACAGGAGTGTGGCAGAGAGGGGGGTGAGGGCGGAGCAAGGAAACCTGTCATCATGGACTCAGGCTGGACATAACTGTACCAGCACAATGCTTACTGCAGGCGTATGCTGGAATATTTCCCAGGACAAGTGTATCATCTGGTGATTAACCTCTTCTTGGGCCCACTTGAAGCTGAGCATCTAATGCCAGCTGAGTGCTGTGATGTTGCTGGGTTTCAGGAAGTGTCTGGAACAAGTCATTAACGGGTGGCATTTCCATCTCGCTTAAACCAGCAGCAACAGCTGAGTGTCTCTGATCCGCAGCTGAAAAGTGGCCCAGCCCAAAAGCCCAGAGACAGCAGGGAGAGAGTGAAACCCATGAAGTGCTCCTGCCTGCCCCCACGGTGGTGAAGCTGGGGTGGAGGGCCAGACGGGAGGGTTTTACCGTTTAAAATCCATTTTAATATGACCATAAGAGCCACAGAAATCTTGAGCTGATCTGATAAACACCAAAAACTTTTTGATGGAAAATTATAGCAGAAATGCAAAGGCTGCAAAAGCTGTAAAAAGCAGAACTGTCTCTTGCTCAGACTTCGTGGTGGTAAAATGAGCATTTGCTCCACGTGCGTTTGCTGTGCTGTATGGCTGACACTGGGCTCAGACAGCAGTTTGTGATTGCAGTGGGCACAGTGATGATCTAACTGCTCCAGAATGCCTTCAAACTGTAAGCGTGCAGCCTGTGTTGGTCAAGCATGACCTTCCCTTGGTGAAGCTGTGCTGGTCCCACACACAGAACAGGCTCAGGCCACCTGACATTATTTCTGGAGGGGATGATGCTCTTCTCCATTGCTAAAAGCACAACAGAAACTCTTTGTGTGCTTTGTTGTTGCAATCTTGATTCAGGCACAGCAGAAGCTGTGCTCGCATGTGGGGGTCTGGTTGGCTGAGCTCCACCCACGTCTGCTCCTTTGTGGCTCCAGTCTTGAGCAGACTCTTTCCTGTATGAACAAACTGCAGTATAAATTCCGTAATGACCACAAGGAAGCGACTCATTAGTTCTTCATTTCTTATAATAACCCTAATTAGGTTATGTGCGTACTGAGATTTGAATGGAGATCTTCTGGAACTTCAAGTCTTTTGTACATTCTTTGTATGTTTTCAACCATGCCAGAAGTTCAGTAATGTTAACCTGACAGAAAACATACTTTACAAAACAAGATTATTTTTCTGTTTTGCAAGGTCAAGGAGAAACATAATGAGCTTTGCTTCCTGGCGACAGATAAGGGAGGTCTGAAAGCAGTGCCTTTCCCTCTCAGTGGGTTAATTCCCAGCCCTTCCAGAAACACAGCTGGCAACAGACATTTTTCAACAGCAGTTTCCAAGTTAGGGATTGGAACTTCTGTCCAGGCGTGAATAAAATACAACTGGATGGGGATTCTTTGGATTAATGGAGAGCATACTCTGAAAAAGAAGGGAAATTGGCAGGTTTGGAAATACTCAGTACACAGGAAAATCATCCTGTTTTTATTAGGTATCTAAAACAATATCTTTATGAATGAAACCTGAGCAGATCCTACGTGAGCATTCAGCCAGGTAGCAGTGGCTGCTGCAGTCATCTCTTAGATCTTCCACCGGATTGAAGCACCTCACAAGCAGGGTTTCCTGTGCCCTAGCAAGCGCTGCAGGGGGAGGTGAGCAGTGCTTGCACTGAGCAGCTCCTCTTGGCTATCAGGGCAGAGCAGCACTGTTTATTGTCAGTGAAGTGAGTTACGGAGCACCAAGGGCTCACATGTGCCCCGTAGTGTCCCTGCGTGAGGCTGTAGGGCAGCAGAAGCAGGGTGCCCAGGGGAGAGGGCTCCTGCAGGGTTTTTCTGCACTGCTGCCTGTGCCTGGGGTGCACATTGGTCTCATGAAACCCTGCAGTTGTCAGATGAATGCAAATTATTTTCACAATGTATTTTGGCCATTTGAGTCATGTAAGTATAATAAAGCTAAAAGTAACTGCAGCTTATTGTTAATCCACAGAGCTGTCTGCTTGCCTGAAAAAACAGGCTGTGGAACAGCTCTGAAGGACCTTCGGCTGATCAGGAGGGATGTGTCTGAGGATCTAACAAAGATCTGTGTGTTTGGGCTCCTTCTCTTTTCTCTGATGCATAAAACTTTCAAAGAGACTATTTTAGCTTAAATAAAATCCATGAAACTTTTTCATTGGGATGCCTCTCTCCTACAGTGTCTTCCTTCAACAAAGAGATTTCAGCCAGGACTTAGGTTCATTCTCCGGCCAACAAGGATAAATCTCTCTCTCGTGATTGCTCTCCCCGCCTCTGCCTGCAGACAGATGGAGGACAGAACTTGGGCAGTTAGCGCATGGTTCCCCGGAGCACTTTGGAAACAAACGCTTTCAGACTTTCCCTGGGCTAGTGGCGTTCTGACCTTTGTAGCTCTGTCCTTGCTCAGCCTCCGTCACCTCAGTACAATAAGTCCTGTGCTAATCTGCTGTGACAGGACCTGGATCTCTTGATTTTCATTTCTTATGCATTTTGCACCACTGAGAGGGAAAAAAGTTATAACTTGAGCAGCGGTGAGCAGAGTCAATGATGAGAAGACAGAAAGATGTCAAAGCAGCTGCTACTGACCCTCCTGAGCAGGCCAGGCCCTGGCAGCAAACTCTGGGAGAGCTGGAGGCAGAGGCAGAATTTCCTGCCCCTGGAAAGCAGCAGCAACAATCTGTCTACAGAAACAATGGTCCATACGCTGCACTGCGAGCAGCTGCAGTCCTCCCTGTGAGGCTGCCGTGTTCTGAGCCCGCTGTGCTGCCTGAGGTGACACAGCATGCAGCGTATGCGGCTTCACCCTGTGAGGCAACAGCGGGGCTGAGAATCCCAGGAACTGAGCGGTCGCTAGCTCAGCACCAGGAGCTTGCCTCAGCCTTCAGATGAATCTCAATTCAGCTTCTGGAGCCCGATGTCCTGCTGGGGGCTTCCAGCATCCAGCCTGTCTCATACCGCTGCCCGGGGCCTCCCCTGGCCAGGGCCATCCCAGCAAGCTGCCCGCAGCCCCCTCTGCATGTGCAGGGTTGCTGGGCACTCACTTCTCTCTCCAGTTACAGTTTATCTCGCTATAGTCATGACTCACTGGGGGAATAGCAGTGTCTGGAGGCAGTGCTAGAGCCAAGGCTTTGCTCAGCTCTCACTGCCGCTCCACCCACGGCCAACGCTGGGCCAGGCTGGCTGCTGACAGCCAGCGGTGTTCTCATCTCAGCAGTGAGGACCATGAAATCAAGTGAGCAGAGCTTACACATCATTTGATAACAACCCTTTCTCAGCCCAGTTATTTTCATCTGAATTAGTGAAAATCAAGAAGTAGCCAACCACAGGTTCTAGATCCTGCACAGCACTAGGTGCTCCAGTTTAGAGAAGAGGTTTTTCCTCCAATGTGATGGCAGGCACACACTGGTGGGACTGACAGCCAGGCAGGTGGGATCCTCCAGTTGCAGCCTGGTTCCTGCAGTGTTTACAGTTAAGATGCTTATGTCCTGGGCTGTACCAGAAAGTGTAGGGCCGAGATGTGCACAGGGGCAGGCCTGCCTGCTTCACTAGCCTGGCCAAAAGGTATTTCACTGCTTGCTTCCTTGCAGTCACAAGAAACCATATAAACAAACATAGTATCTTTGAACCCACTATAATTCTACTGTCGACAGCTAATTACTGATTACAGGCATGTAATCACTGGCATGTAATCGCTAATTATCTCTAGGTACACCACCTGTTTTTGCTATGGAGCATCAGCATGCTCTCCTGAAGCTAGGAGTAAGGCTGTGGGCACAGGGACTAAAGGGGAGACCGCTTCAGGTCTGGAATGATTTATTAGGTCAAGCGCAACACCATAGAAACAGGGAAATCTCAGCCTCCTCCTCAGCTCCGGTCCGGTGACACAGGCAGGCAGAGAGCAGCAGCTGGACAGAGGGAGGCACAACCGGCAGAGTGACATCTGAAAGCAAGTCAACGTTTGCATCAGAGGAAAAGTGAAGGCCGAGTCCTTGAGTGAGAACAGCCAAGGCAGGCTTCAGGCTTGAGAGGAGGTCCTGGATAGTGTCACCCAGGAAGCAGGGAACAAACAGAACTGGTTTTGAGAAGATGAGAGGTTGCATCAGAGACTGAACATGAACTCAGGGGAACTAGGCTAACTGCTCCGGGAGTGAATTCTGTACGAGCCTGGCAGAATATTTTGGACTTCAAATGGGTGCAAAATAGGTGCTTTCTTACTTAAATTAATCTTATTCAGGCCCTCCGTACCAAGCCAGACAGCCGTTCCAGTGGATGCAAGCTCACCATTCCCCAGACTGGGATCCTGAAAATGTCTGCAGACCTGTAGCCTACAGAAGATGTCTGCAGATTTACTTGGCTGTTCTTCAAGGTCTGAAGCTTCTCAGCACCAGCTTCGAACCATCTAGAGGCAAAGTGATGGGCTGGAGCTTAACTGATGCTCAGAACTGCCTGGATCTCCAGGTGTTCCTTGTTAGTTCTGGTGGCTCCACCTAGCTACAAAGACTCTACCCAGCTCTTAATAGTTGAGGTTTTGGACTGATGTCAAATCTGTACTTCTGAGTCCCTTAAAAATCCCTGTTTCTCTGGCACTTGCTCCCCAACAACCCCATGACAGAATGACTTGGTTTGCATGTGATAGTGATGCCTGCAGCACCATGAGAATCCTTGGGCATTAAGGAAGAGGCAGCAGCCTTTCCTCAGAGAAGGGAATAGAGGCTAGATTCCCAAAGGGAAATTTTCTGAACTCCTGTTCCACAATTGCTATTTGGTAACATTTTGACTTTCAGCTCATTTTGGTACAAAAAACCAACACACTGAAATGTTGGAATTTCCCATAGATTTTGCTCAGCACTAAACAAATCTGGAAACAAAAAACATTACTCCATTTCAGAAATATTCTTGGAATAGCCTAGCACAGAAGATTATAAATCTGTTCTAACATCAGAGTAGTGATCTCTGTTAGCATGGAGACTGAGAGCGCACTGAAGTCAATTTGTATGTGGTGTTAGAAAGAATGCACTCTAACAGTACAACAGAATTTTGCAACAGAAATAGCCATGCTATGAACCCACTTTCCCTTGTGGCTTTGACATGAAATGCTGAACTGGCTTTCTGACAGTCAAATGTTTTGTCTTTGGAACTCTTCAGTGGTTTGGCTTCAGTGAAGTATTTCATTAAAGTCGCCACCCTGCTGTGTAGCAGCTTGTCAGATGACATCTGTGCCTATGGTGAAATCTTTCCCAGTACCTGATATAAAGGCCTATTTCTCCCCTCATATCTTTTCCATGTTAGACAACCATCCTGTTCCCATCTTTTCTAGGTTACGACAACACAAAGAATGTCCTTCCAGTCTCATCCGTTTATCTCACCCTGTATAGCGCATCCAACACAACGCGGGGCTGACAGGGTCCGTGCTGCTTTGTTTAACTACAGGTGGGTCGGGCAGCACATTTGCTAAACCACATGTGCCCCAGACTGAGCCCAGTCAAACAAAATGGCACGTTCATAGGCTCCCACATAAACTCATACATCTGGAAACAAAGACATTCCTATATGTACTGGAAACTCTGTTCTGTAAAAGTGATTTTAAATCAGCTCAACATCAGCTCCCAGCATGACTTTGTGGCAAAGACAATTAACAGCAGTGCTTTGATGTCTAAGCAGACAAATGCAACACATATGGATGTATTTAACGCTGCTGTACTATTGCCATGCTGTCATCAGTTCTAGTTGCCTGTGATTCCAGTGGATGCCAAGAACTGCCATCCCTCCAGACACATTTGTAGCAGAAGGACTGGAAATCGTGCCTGTAGTCTCTTCTCAGGGACAATGGCACAACCTCTGTCATGTCAAAGAGAAGGTTAAATGGAATTTGATCACAGTCTGTAAATGCCAATATGAGGCTGCAGATTCTTAACACAGAAGGCCTCTGAAGCTCAAGGATGGATGTGTACAAAACGTCTGTTGCTGGAACCTGAACTTAAGTACATTTAGAGGAGATAGGGGGTGCCCATTTTTAACAGCAGGGGTAGGATTCTGTTTTGGGATCTCACAGTGCCCATCACATAGTACTAAAAATATAAATTAAGACCAGGTGTTTTTCTGAAAGATACAGTCACAGAGAGTCAGGATGGGGTGACCCTTGATAAGCTGAGATGCCTGGAGCATCACAAAGGACTATTTGGACCTTCTAACCTACTGTGTCTGAAAGTTTGGAAACTGGAGCTTGAAGATGGAAGCATCAGCCACTGGCCTTCCCTGGCCAATGAAGACTACAGGCTCACAGTGGCCTGCTCTTCACAGGTGTGCCATTTCTTGGGGAATGAAAGAACCCACTCACCTCTGACCTCTGCCTCCAAATGGAAGCAGAACAAGCAGACTTTTCTTGTTTGGCTCTTTCACTAATCCTGTGTTCATCCTTAGCCTCACTTTTCCTGAGGCAAATGAATGGAGTGCTGGAGGCTGCCCTGACATTTCTGCAAGAATGAATTAGCAAAGCAGTTATCTTTATCTGGCAGTCTCCTGAAACAGAACACCCAAATAAGTGAGGACTGCAGAGTAAAAGAAGGCAGCTCTAATTTAGCATGAAACAGGGTAACTAATTCAGCTGATTTCATCACTGTTGCTTGTCATCCACATAGGAAAGGGATGCAGTTTTATCAGACCCTGTAGGAAGCAGATGGGGATGGAGGGATCAGTGTTATCTGCCACTACCATTGCCCTGCTGCTTCTCAGTGCTTCTTCTGCTGAACCTACAGACCTGAGCTGCAAATGAAACCAGATGTGTATTTATTGTGCTAACCTTATGCCATCATGATGCCCCCTTCATGCACAGTTACAAAAACCTGCTGCCTCCAGGCCCGCAGGAAAACCAGTGTAAAACCATTTTGTATTGATCTGACATCAAGGAAGGAAATGTTCTCACTCAGGACATGGCTCTCTTTTGCTCAAGCTTGTGAGCATTGGCAACGGAGGGGGGAAATTCTCAGCTAAAGTCAACAGCCTATTTCCTGCAAGTAACACAACATTCCCTGACTCAAACGATATTGTGGTCATAGCGCTGTGGTCACAGCTATGGAGCCCAAGATACTTCCCCACCACTGCTGCTCCTTTCTTTAAACAGGCTGAGTAACTCCAGAAAAAGAAAAAAGAATAAAAAGTAGAACACTCATTATTGTGAATTTCTAGTATGCAGCTCTGTGATCCTGCTTCACTAGCAGTCTAAAACAGAAGCGAGGGCCCATGGCCTTCACACTGCTAGTGAGTCAAGGGAGACAGCACGGTCCTGACCTCCTGGGGCAGCCAGCAACTCCCAGTGGCACAGGAAGCATGATGTGAGCAAGAAGCCACAATCTGGGACACTCCTCACTCCTTTTTAAGTCCTTTCCTATAGACAGAATCACGTTGTGCCGCACATCTGGGAACTGGGAACCAGCTGTCTGAATGATTCAGTGGGCAATTTAAATTGCCCTTCAAACATTCAGAAGGTAGCACCTGCCAAGTGTGCAGCCTCCCTGAGATGTCCTGAGAGCTGTGTTGCAGCCGCGCAGGTGTTGCTGCAGCCCACAGCAGGTGCTGCCAGGGAGCCCAGCTGGTGCTCTGCAGCGGATGAGAAGAGCAACAAAGGGAACCAGTGAGGAGGCTGAGTGTACAAAACAAAAAAACCTCACCCCAGACAGGGTGATTATGTCCCATCGCATTAACTAATCCTTTTGCAGAAAGGGATTTGCCTAAAGAACATTTCCAAGGAGGCTGCACCACTCCCCCATTCATAACGAGCATGGCTCACCCTGTGACAGGGCTGATTTCCGCGTGCTGCTTCATAGAAGCAGTTCTTACTCAGATAGAAAGACACAGTCTCATTGGGCAATTGGACAGTCTCATTGGACATAAATTAGAAGCTTGACACCACAAAATGAAATTTCCCACAAAATACACGCTGTTCCCTAAATCAGAACATTAGCCCGTTTCTTCTATTTCAAGCCATGGCCGCCTGCAGGCTCGGTTGGACTGCTGGGACACGAGGCAGGCACCATTCTCTGGCCAGGACATGATCACAGTGCTCTGTGGGCCAATGTCTGGGTTGCAGCGGGTCCTGGGGCAGCACCCGAGGAGGTGAGTCCAAACGTCTGCGTCCTCCTTGGGCCGGGCTGGAGGGCAGCGCTGTCGTGGCATCCCCTCCCTGACAGGAACCTCCCACCCAGGCTGCGCAGAGCAGCAGGAGGAGAGCAGCAGGAGGAGAGCAGCAGGAGGAGAGCAGCAGGAGGAGAGCAGCCTGCAGGATCTGAGGTCACATCGCTCATGACTGTCTGCATGAAAAGCACTTCTGTCAGCTAGCTTACAAACGTGATTTAAAGAAACCATGCTTAATTACAGGGGACAGACACTTGGTCACCATATAATTAAGCTTCAGATCTGACCTGGAGACATACAAATACAGAAATACAACCACTGAGTTCTACGGGGCTCTGAAGCGAGGCGGTTGCATCAAGCACACGCTGAACCCAGCACTCAGCTTCCATGCCGTTCTCCAACAAAAGGCCTTATAGCATCTAACAAAAAGAGACTTAAAAGCGAATGGCAATTTGATCTAAAAAAGTGCTGTGGAAGGTAGAGAAATAAAACCAAGAATTGTCTTTTATACAGTGAATAATTTCCATTAAAGGTCATATTTTAAGGCCTCCACTCCTTCAAACAGCCCCCATACTTCTTTACAGTGCAAATAGCTTCAATGCAACCATTTATGCAGCAAAGTACTTGGAAAGAGAAACATAAGAAACAGGATTTAAATCAATATTGCTATTGAAGCACAATGCTGAAACTTTTGCACATTTGCAGAACCAGACAAAGGCCAGGCCCTGTTCCAAGGAATGTTAATTCTCCATAAAGCCACACGATCATAAGGAGAGGTCCCAGCCAAAACTTTGCGCTTCCTTCCCTGGCTCCGTGTGCAGCCGTGGGGCAGCCTGGGGCCGGGAGCACTGCTGTGTCCCGAGGAGGGGTCCTTCCCCCCAGAGCCCTTACTGGCGGCTCTGCCAGCGCTGCCTGCATTGCTCTGAGGGGTGATGGCAGCAGATATCGTGCTCCCCCTGGCTGGGGTAGAACCTGGCTGGGAGTTTTCAGCTTGTGCTCAGGAGATCTCACTTGCAGCAGAAGAGGATAAACTCACACATGTCCTTCTCTAAGGCAGAAACCCGGTGAGCAGCCATTCGTGCACAGCTGTTTGGCCAGGGCTGGCCATCTCCCCAGCAAGCACCTGGATATGGGCGGAGCCTGTTCTGTAGCAGCGCAGCTGTTTTGTAGCATGAAGCAGACTCTGTTTTTGCTGCTGTATGGTAAGTTTGATGGGCCCAGGAAAACACTGATCGGTGTACTTAAGACTCAGTCCTGCCTCTCCCTTCTTTCAGGCCTCCTGTTCTTTTGAAATGAAGTTGCAATGGGAATCTCAAAGCTTAAATTAGGCGATACATGCAGCTTGCACATGGGCTGTGTTTGCACGACAGTTCTTGCGGCTGACGCCGCTTACGGGCATCAGTAACACACGACCGACAATGTGCCGAGCGGGGACACGGCTGCGATGGCACCGCCCGGCGCCGGTGGACGCCAGCGTGGAGGCAGCGCCGCTCATCCGCGACGTCAGAGGCTCAGGAGCGCGCGGGCTCTGCTCCTTGTGCCTCCGCGCACAGCCTGTTTGCGGAGAGCAGCCCCAGCGAACGCCGCCAGGGACGGGCTCCGCGTTTCCACCTCTGAGTCCCGGTTCTGTCCCAGCGCAGAGGATGGAGATGCGGCCGCGCACAGCGCAGTGCCTCAGCGTCCCGACCCGTCCCGGGGACGCGGCGGCGGCCGGANGTGGCCTCTTCTGCAGCGTGGAGGGCGCCTTCGAGAGCAAGACCCTGGACTTCGGCGCGCTGCGCGTCGGGCAGCGCCGTGCCCCTCCGCCCGCCGCCCGCCCCGAGCCGGACCCCAGCCCGGACCCCAGCCCGGGCCCCAGCCCGGAGGAGGTCCGCGCCGCCTCCGACAAGGAGCGGCTCCACGACCCCACCC
>WBMW01001303.1:462391-512784 GCA_013396635.1 Penelope pileata | reverse complement strand
TGAGCCGGGCGGGAGCGGTGGGCAGTCCGGGCGCGGCCGTCACGCTCCGCGGGGCTCCTCCCGAGCGGGGACGCGGCCGCGGGAGCTCGAGGGGTGCCGGCCGGGTGCGGGCGCAGCGGGAGCCGCTCCCCATGGGCAGCGCGGCCGGGACCCGCCGGGGCAGCAGCGCGGGGCGCTTCGCTGCTCCCATTGTCCCCGAGAGCGCAGGTGCGGTGCGGAGCGGGGGGGGCAGCAGGCGAACAGAAAGCCGCCAGGGCGGGGTCGCCGCACCGCTGATGTGTTTGTGTCCGCGATCTGCAAGGTGCCCTCTGTACAGGGAGGTGATGCGCTGGAGCTCCTTCGCTCATCTCCTCTCTCACTGCCTCAGGTGCAGCGGTCCCCATTGCTGGCGCAGTAGCGCGGCGGACCACACCTACCGCGAGCTCCGCACGCTTGTGCCACTGCTCAGCGAGAAGAAAGGCTGGCTGACATGTTTTCTTTGAGGCTGCGGGGAGTCCAGCTGCACCGGGGTCCCTCTGGTGCCTCTCTGTGCTGCTCCCTCTGTAGAGTTTTCGTGCTCGGATCTGGCTTGTGCCTTCCCCCCTGCGGAGTGCGTCTGCTTTCCCTCGGCCCTCCCTAGAGGAGGATGTGTGAGGATTTTTTTCTGGAAAGTGATTGGGTCTTTCATCTTGTTGATGGCTTTCTGCTGGCTTTGTATAGCTTTTTCTTCCTGAGGACAGCTTTGGCCTCTTGGAAAAAACAAAGGAAAAACAAAGCAGTCGAGCTTCATTATTCTTTTTAATGTACAGATGTGAACAAATTTTTTCTGAGGAAGCACGAAGGCTATTAACCACTATAGAGATAAATTCTTTTGTCAACCTGGCTGCTTTAATAAGCAGTGTTACCTCTTTACGGATACTGGTTGTTTTGTATCCCAGACCTCACTGACAAGAACCTTCCTGCTGCAGGTGGGATTTCCCCCGTTCTCTGGGGCTTTTCCCACAAAGACGTTTGCGATGCACTTTGCAGGTACGCGAGGCTTCTTCCTGTTCCTCTGGAATCCAGCAGTGACCATGGACTTCCTCACTGCAATGGTGATAACATCCCACAAGTTGCTTTATTTCTCCCTGCTAAATCCTTCCCTCAGACTGCTGGAGCTTAACATGCTGTGGGTGGATGGTGTTTTCAGAGCTGACGCCACAGGTAGTCCTCTCCTGTGCCCTATGCAGCTTGCTGATGGCCCTGCGGGACTCACCCGCCCTGGTCTGCAGCATCGTCGTGTCTTAGTTGGGGCCATGGAGATTCTGAAGTTCTGGTCAGATGGCCACATGTCCTGAACACGTGCTGTGAGGTCCAGGGGAAGCAGTGAAGGAGAGTCAGGGCTTGGGTGGTCTTCTGTCTTTTAATAGTGTGGCATAAGGAAAATCTCAGCTGTGTTGGCTTCCCTAGAAGGAAGCTGCTGCCGTTGCTCTTTGCAGATCATGCTTCCCCTGGGCATTGTTTCCCTTGTTTGTTCCTGCTTCCTAGATTTCCATCCCAGTGTCTGTTACTGCCTGTCAGACACATAGCAGCTTCTGGGGATGACGGACCGTCATCTCAGCCGTGCTTGTTAGAAGAGGCTGTGTTGTGCCATTAGGATAAAGGATAGCTCAGAGACCTTTCAAGAATCGCAGCTGACAGGTCTGGAGCAGGGAAGCATGCAGAGGAATGTGGGCAGCGCCTGGTGCTGGCAGGGAGCTCGCCTGTCAGTCTCAAAGTGGATGGCACTGCTGAGCCTGAGGACAAAGGGAGCAGTGCCTTCATTGTGTGTCACCCCAGGAACAGGCAGGTTAGGCTGTTCTGAAGGTATGGGGAATCTGGGTGGTTTTACTTCCTGGCAGCTATTGTTTAAACTGTCTAGTGCAGTTCTGGAGATGCACAGACACTCCCATCCCATTTCCTGTCATATGCAGCAGTGTTGCCACCAGAACTGGCAGGTGGTTTCTGACTGTGATCTGTGGAAAAGCAGAGTTTGTCTGACCGATCTGTTTGCAACAATTTCTGGTCCTTTCTAGGAAAGCCACTTTAGTGGAGAAGCCAGGAGCACGAGAGAAGGGTGTGTGTGTTTGTGTGGGATAAATTGGTGTGGAATTATTCCGAACCTGAGATAGCCTGGTCAGAAGTGACGTGTGACAGTATTACAGACAGGGCTGTAGCCATGGAAGGAAGATTTAGAAGTGTGGGCTCATCTGTTGGTTGTGGTGTGGACAGAAAATGGGCAGGAGGGAGGGTAGCTCCTCGGTGCCCGCTCCATCAGACCCATGGGGAGGTGCTGCTCTTCGCTGCACTTCACATTGCGCGCTGCGTGCCAGATACCAGGAGATGCGGTGTTGCTCTCCAACACGTACTGGTGCTGGGGCACCAAGCTCGGGAGAGAAGTCATCCCTACAGAGCGAGAAGTAGAGGATCAAAGCAGGGAAATGCCTTACCATGGTTTCACAAAATAACTATCAATGGAGTTGGTGGTTGAAACAAAATATCCTGGTCTTCCTGCTTTGGTCACAAAAACCTTTTCTATCCCAGGTAAACTGGAGTTCCAATATCTTCTGGTCTGGGCTGTGCCCATCCCTTTCAGCCATCCCATCACAGCCCACAGACACCATCTCTGTGGTGTCCCTGGCCCCTCTGGAAACAGCGAGGTCCTCACGGGGATGGTTGGCGCCTTGTGTTGGGTGCAAGTGGGGAGAAAAGCCTCAGTTCCAACTGGGCGTTTGGTTCCTTCCCTGCCCGCAGGTGGAGGGGAACAGGGAGCGAGTTAGTGGCTCTGACCCTGTGATTCCAGCCTGGGGCTTTTCCATGCTGTTGTATAATCCTTCACAAGGATACATTCTGTGATGTCACACCACTGCAATTAGTGTCTGTTCTTCAAGGTAAAGCCATGCACCTGCTTCTGTGCTATCCTAATTATGCCATTGTGCTTTGCCAACAAGGCGAGCACTGTTCTCAGCTGGCTACAGCATCCTCCTGGAAGCAGCTGTCTGCCCTTCCTGCTGCAGCATCACACCAAGAGACTTTAAGAGGCCCCCTGATACTCTGGGATCTCAAATGGCCAGGTGATGCTTAAGAGCATCAGGAGCAGAGTGTGGGCATGAGGAGATGGGTAATGGTTGTGAAAGCTTTTTAGGACTGATCCCAAATGCCAGCAGGCAGAGTGCCCAGCACACAGAGCTGCTGGGCAGGGCGGAGGTGCTGGGGGGCGGAGATCCCTGCGGGCGCCTTAGCGCTGTGCTGGAAGGGTGCAGCCGGGCTGGGCTGCGGCGTGGTGCCTATGTCCATGGGGATGGGGGCCCATGGGCTGTGGCTGGCTGTGTGGGGACAGGCTGGGTGTGCCCAGCAGCGCTGGTCGGGCAATGAGCCCGCGGCCCTGTGCCAGTGGCCAGGCAGAACTGCCTGCAGCCGTGCCTTGGGGCACTTTGTGGCTGCTCCAGCGTGTGGCCCTCGTGAGGAGCTGGGTCCTGCACACCGCCAGCAGCCACGGGCCGGGCCCTGGCACACGTGGCACTGTGCTCCTGGCAGGCCAGAGGAGAGGAGCTGCGGCTCCCTGCAGGCAGGGCCTCTCTGCTGACAGTGGCCGATGGCACAGCCTGACACGGGCTGGTGGAGACGCGGTGGGTGTGGAGAGGCACAGCCGAGCTCTGGCAGGGGAACAGAGTGCTCATTGTGGTCTGAGGCTGCTCCGGGTGCGCGTGCTGCAGAAGCTTGTCTGTTCAGTCAGACGTGTTTCCTCCAAGCTGTTCCATCCGCTTCCCTTCCCCTGCCTCTTGACATCGGGGTGTCCCTCTGAGTGACACCAGAGCCTGGAGATGGGATGTCATCAGGATGTGCTTATTTTACTTTGTTGCACTTTTTCCTCATGGGAAGGGCCCTTCTCCTGCTGCTTGCAGGGTGGTTGGGCACCAGCCCTGAGTGAAGCCTGAGAGGCCGTGGGCCGGAGGGGATGGGCACGGCTGCAGCCCAGGCTGCTGTATCCTGTGGGCCGTGGGCGCCAGTCTGCATTCGGCTGTGCTGCTGGTGACCCAGTCTCAGCTGTGGGGCCTTGGGTTGCTGCAGGCTGTCAGTGCTGCCAGGGAGAGCCCGGGGAGACCGAGCTGCAGCCGTGTGCTGCCTTCCCCACCCAGTTTCTTTGTCTGAACTGTGTGCAAGTGAGATTGCCGTGCAGTGTGCACCGGCTTGGCTCTTCAGCTGCTGTGAGCTGTAGGGGCATGAGGGCCTTCTCCCATGGCGAGTGACCGTGCCGTGGTGATATTTCCAGAAATTGCCCGTGGGCAGCAAGTGAACGGCAGCAAGCCCAGCTCCCTGCAGAGGATTTAGATGTGCGGGAGCTCCTCAGGATGCGCCTGTGTGTGAATCCTGCAGAGCACTGCTGGCAGGGAGGGTTGGGCTCGTGCCGTGCTAGGGGGTGCTCACAGGGGGCGCCTGAGGGAGCAGAGGGGAAAGTAAGGGGAGCTTGAAAGCTGGGGGGTTGCTGGAGGGGTTTAAAGCTATCAGGAAGCCTGCATATCCTCTGAAATAGCAAAACCAGCTTATGTCACCTGAGTGTGTGATCAGGCGGTTTGCCCCTGTACCATGTACAGCCAGTGATCAAACTTGTGCAGGTGGAGGCAGAGGATGGACCCCAGATCCCTCAGGATAAGGTCTGTTCCCCACAGCACAGTGTGTTTTCTCCTCTCAGTGTGTGCTGTGTTGCCCGAGTCCAAAAGTGTGAGTGCAGGAAGGGATGTAAGAGCTTTTCTGGTCTGGGTGCTCCTCCACTGTCCAGCTGTGCTCCTTCGGAGAAGGCTGCTGGTCATCTATGTTGGTAGGAAGGAGAATAGAGGAAGTAGTAGGTGATGAGATGGGAGCACAGTTCAGCACCTGCCATGATGTGGTGAAACGCCTCGGAAGGACGACCTCAAGCATCGCAGGGGAGGGGCAGGTCCAGCAACAGTTGCATCGTCTTCAGGACTGTCTGTTCTGCTGGTGTTCTTTGCAAGGTGCTAACAGAGGAGAGAGTGAAAAGTTGTATTCTTTAGTGCAACGTATTTTGCATGGTGTTTGGGTAAGATCTAAGGATGTAGGAATGCCCTAGGTAACAAACTTGCTCTAAATCCTTGTGTGGCTTTTGCTGCAAGCAGAACTATGTGCATTAACGAGCTGATGCAGAAGGCTGTCAATTTCTTTCTGTGTATTCTGTGGAAGCACGTTTGCTGGTCTTCAGTGTCTTTCCTTTGTACTCATTCCACCTTAGTGGTATTTCTGGTAGCACCTGTTCCACTCAGAAACAGCCCCGTGAGTTTGATTTTTTTTAATCCCTGTGCTTGTTCCGTTTTTCAGGTGTTGTTGCAGATGTGAACTTCCTGCAGTACCTGCTGCTGGAGTGAGCTCTGTGATGCAGTAGGAGAGCATCCAAGAAAGGCACTGTACTGGCAGCTGAGAAATGTGTGTGTTGCCTGCTGCTGACTGCTGCTGTGTTTTTCTCTTCACAGAGCGATCGTCTCCTTATTAAAGGAGGGAGAATAGTCAATGATGATCAGTCGTTCTATGCTGACATTTACATGGAAGATGGTCTCATAAAGTAAGTATGGGACTTCCACAGTGTATTATTTCCATCTGTCCTTAAATTAGCTTCAGGTCGGATCATTACTGACTGTTTGTGGATGCAGTCTGCGTCCTGCTTGCCAGCTGGTAAAAATTCACGGCTCACTCTGGTTGGAGGCTCAGCTCTCCGCTTGTACGATGTCTGGTGCGTTTATGTCGTGACTCCAGTGACTGCATTGCAGCCGTACTGGTGACTTTTTGACACGGTGTGCACTGTACAACAAAGCTGTGTCTGATTGCATCAGGAGCAGGATTTGTCTTTGGCTCCTGTGTCACCAGTATCAGCATGAGTGACCCTACCCACAATCCCATTTGTTAGCACTAACGAGGATGATGCTGTGCTGCAGGTCGTCTGCCTCCCTGAGATTTTCAGAAATTGCAGGCAAAAACCTGGGCCCCTCTGGCTTCTCCACTTGTTACAGAGGTGCAATGGTAACTCCAGCAAATTTTACACTGGGACCAGCTCCACGCTGGGTGAACTGAAAGAACCATAACAGTTTGTAGCTGAGGGACTCAAAAAGCCGTTGCTTACTCTATCATAAGAGGAAAATACCAATGTTTTAAAAATCCAGCAATAGATAAATAATTTTCAGGAAATGGTTTGTAGTGTTATGAGGCTGCATTTAGCTCAAGGATGAGAGCAGTCCTGATTGACTGGCACGCACACCTGGGCATGGACCAGAGCCAGCTTCAGGTCCTGCAATAGCACAGATTTTCTGGGTATTCCTGGGGAAACCACTTACCCTCATCTGCACCCTGGAGGTTGCAGAGTTCTGTTGCCTTGGAAGTGAAACACTCTTGCAAGTGAATTCTGGTAAGAATACAGTGAGCAGTGTAAATCCTTTGGTGGTGGATTCGTCTTAAAAAATGGTGGAAAGAGCTGCAGATTTATTGCCATGAAGACGCTGGAGAAGCAGTTCCGTCCACAGAACTTGTGGTATTCTAAGGTAAAAGCCTGTAAAGTGAATATGTTGAATGAAATGCAACAGTGGAATTTGCTCCTTGCTTACCTCCCCAGTGTGCCAAGGAAATCAGAAGTCTTCCAGTAAAAACAGTGTTTCTTTTATCTTGATTTATCAGGGAAGACTGTGGAAGGCTTGATGAAAATAGGATTTCTGAAAGAAGAGATTTGAAGGCTGAGTGCTACATATGGACAGATAAAGGGANTCCAGAGGGCTCTCACTGAGGGCACTTTAAGCCCTGAACAGATGTATACTGGAGCTTTTTAAACTCGTTTTCAGAAGAAGCCTTGATGTACTTGAAGTCTGGCATTTGATACTGCTGGTGGCACCCTCTGGGGTGAGGGAGGGCTGCAGGTGAGGGGAGGGTCCTGGGGAGGGAGGGCTCTTCCACACTGTGGGAGGAGCATAAGCACCCTGCAGCCCCACTGTGCCACGAGCTGCGGGTGCAGCGCATCCCAAGCGCCTTCCGGCCCTGGGGAGGGGGCCTGTCCCACACCCACGGGGCTTTGTGGCTGGAGCAGCACTGCCAGACTGTGCGGAGCCCTGAGCTGGCCTAGCAGCTGTGGCATTATGCTGGGAAATCATCTTTCTCTGTAAGTAAGCCTCAGACTGGAGCCTTACTTAAGGTGGGCAGAAGGACAGGGGAGAGGAGAGATTAGGGGTGCAGCTTACTGGATGCAGGGCTGGTGTCAGGCTTGGCGAACACTCGTCCTGGCTGAGCAGGTCGGAATGCCAGCAGGAGTCTGGCTCCTGGTCAGCAGGGTGTGAGGTGGCCTGGGCAGCTTTGCACCAAACCCTACAGAGGTCCGGGTGCCTATCAGACTGTGCTCTGGGCCACCCCGAGCCAGTGCCTGCTCCAGACAGCTGGTGCCACTGCAGACACCACTAAAGCAGGGGGACAGCCCTCCCAGGACCATGCACATTGCAGGTGTGGGTGAGCCAGACAGTCCCGCAGGTGGCTGCTCAGCGAGGAGCTTTCACCTCTGGTTCCTGGGAAGGAGCAGGGTGTTTCTGGGACAGGCCTGGCTGCTCCCCAGCTGACCTGTTGGTCTGTTATGTGATGCCTGGTTTTCCTTTGCATGGGGCTCACCATCTTGATGTGGTCTCATCAGGCAGATTGGAGACAATCTCATTGTCCCTGGAGGGGTCAAAACCATAGAAGCCAATGGGAAGATGGTGATCCCTGGAGGAATCGATGTCCACACTCACCTGCAGATGCCATACAAGGGGATGACAGCAGTGGATGATTTCTTCCAAGGAACGAAAGCGGCCCTGGCTGGTGGAACAACAATGATCAGTGAGTGCAGCAGGCAGGGCTCGCACACAATAGCCAGCAGGCTCCTGTGCTTCTGAGAGCAGTTAAAGCTCTGCTGCATTCGGTACTGTGACTGCATGGGATCTGTTTGATGTTGGCTTCCATGTCTGCTGAAGATTTTTATTTTTTTTAATTTTTTAAAATGATTTTAGGGAGTTAATGCAGATGGGGTACAAAGAGGGTTGTGCTGAAGTTCCTACTTAGGGCAGCAAAGATGGACAGAGATGGCAGCTGACACTGAAGATTTTGGGGAAATTTTGGAGGAAGGAGAAAGATGGTCGACAGTTGGTGTCATTGTTACTCTCTGGAAGAAGCAATTGGGAACATAAACACATCTGGTGCTTGAGGGAAGAAAGGGGAGAGGGCTGAGAAGGGGAGCCCCTCTGGGAGCTCAGAAACTTGCAGGCTGAGTGGCAGAGACCTGAGAGCCATCATGGCACTGATGGTCTCGCAGAGACTCACTCGAGGATGCTTGCTCTCCTTGCCAGGCCAGCCCACATTTCTCCCTGCCTTGCTGGCATCTCTAATGGAAAAGGGATTGGAACAGAAAGTGCAGCCAAGTGTGCAGCTCTAGCTTTTGCTACCAGTAACTTGTGGCAAGGCAAGTCTGGGTGGAGCAGAGCCCTGGTATCTTTTCATGTGGGAGGACCTCAGAATGAATTTTCCTGTCCAGTGGGTGAAACATACCTTTGGATATTAAAATGTGAAACCTCTCAGAGCATCATCTCTCTTCTGCTTCAGTGCTAGGTAGCAGTAAACCATAGGGTGTGGCATAATCCGCCTTCTGAGCTCTCTTGAAGGGCCAGAGCAGTGAACAGCCAAATGTTGCTCACTTACCAGAGTGCAGCCCACAGGGGGTGAAGGGGTATGCACAAGTGTCTTAGCTGATGGTAGCGTGATGGTGACGGCTGTGTGGGGTTTCCCGGCCTGCCGGCTGAAACCAGAACAACAAGGATAGCAGTGCAGACGTGGGCCAGCTCTTGTTAGCCCCCACCGACATCCCCAGTCAAGTGGTTTTTTGCAGTACCTTTTGGACATGCTCCTATTCTGAGCTGGGGAAGGCATTTGCAATAAAACCCCAATCCAAATGAAACTCCTCAGTCTTAAGAATTTTTTGTTGTTCTTTCAATCCTGGAATGTTGCTCAGTTATTTCTTTTCGTGTTTGCTTTTCACAGTCTTCGTTGTTTTAAAGATCCATGACAAATGTGCTCACCTTTTCTGTGACTTCTGTTAATGCAGACTGGAGAGTGAGGAGCAGGATGAGTCTGTGGGACCCTTAGTGCTGGGAAAGGAGATATGCATAGGGCTCACTGCACAGCTTCAGATTCTGTGTTCTGCAGTGCTCGTGCCCTCAAGAAGCTCAAAAAGGAACAATGACACAACTTTTTTTCCCTTGGCTAAGTAAAAATAGGGCAACGTGATGCTGAGGTGATGCTGAGCAGAGAAACAGAGCAACGTCCTGACATCCTGCTCTGCTCAGAAATAAACAGTGCTAACAAAAAAGGAAAGGGGATTCTGAGATCCTTCCCTGGAGAGCACCACGAGTATGCAGTGCTTGCAGATCCAGGCCTTACTGCTGTGCAGTGGCCACTGCTGTGTGCACTGCAGGTTTTCATGGGATGCAGGAGCAATTGTTGATCCTTCCAGGATAGGACTGGGTTTCTTGCCCTCCACCTACCAGTTCTTCTTCCCCCTTGGGCCAGAAAGGTCATGGGCTGCGGCAGGGCTTGAGGTGGTGTGGTGGGCAGTAATGGTGCATTAGTGTTGCAGCATGGGAGGAGACTGTTAATGGGGTGGAAGTGGGGGTGAGGAGGGACAAGGCCCAGCAGCTTTCAGCTGATTTCTCAGCAGAAGCCTGTAAAAGCCCCTGGTCTTTTGCCAAAAGCTGTTAAGTAAAGGCTGTGTGCATTTCCCACTCAATAAGTGCACTCTGAGGGGACCAGGGAAGTTGTGGAGGCGATGAGGGCCGTCCTGAAGCAGCTGGGGAGACAGGTCTGGATGGTGGAGGTGCCCTGCATGCTGCAGGGTGGTGGGGTGCACGTTGGGGGCATGCAGCCAGAGCAGCATGTGTTCACAGCCCCCTGTTGCCTCTGCAGTGGACCACGTGGTGCCAGAGCCTGAGGGCAGCCTGGTGGAGGCCTTTGAGAGGTGGCGGGAGTGGGCGGATGGGAAGGCCTGCTGCGACTACGCGCTGCACGTGGACATCCCCCGCTGGAGCCAGCGCGTCCGGCAGGAGCTGCACGCCATGGTCCAGGAGAAAGGTTTGCTGCCCTGTCCTCCTTGCCTCGGACTGGGTGCAGGCAACCTGGTGGAAGTGAGCAGGTGGTGGATGCGCTGTCCTTGCTCCTCTGGCTGGTGAGTTAGCACCCCATGGGTGAGCGGTCAGGACAGCCAGGCAGACAGGCAGCCTCCTGCCAGCCCCTGCTCCCTTCCTCCAGATGTCAGTGCTCCTCATGTGCCTGGGGTGTGTCTGGGGAGGGGGAATTCTTGGCTCACTCCCCTTCATTTTCCTCTCTGCTTTTCCCCTAGGAGTCAACTCCTTCATGGTTTATATGGCCTACAAGGACTTGTACCAGATGTCAAACACCGAGGTAGGACCTCCTTTGTGGCTTTAGTTGCGTGTGATTGGAGCACTGGCTGGAAAGATGGCAGCAGTGCTGCGTAGTCATAGCTCTGGGGCTCGAGGTGAGACACCATCCACTTTGCAGGAGCTTGCAAGCTCCTCGCTACTTGTCCTCGCTGCCTACAGAGGTGCAAGCCCCTCACTGCTTGGCTGTGAGCCACCAGTGCTGCTCGATGCATCCCTGTGGGGATGGCAGGCAGAGGTGTGGGCTGGAGAGTACTGGGAGCATCTGCTGGGAGCGGCGGCCTCCTGAAGGGGCTGCGCAGAGCCTGGTCTCTGTGTGCTGACGCCAGGTCCTGCCTGGCCCTGCGCAGCTGTCTGCTGGGGGCCCAGTGCAGGGAGCCTTAAGGCCATGCACAAACCAGGGCAAAGTGTCTGTGTGCTGATTGTTTCTTGTCTCTGTTTCAGCTGTATGAGATATTCAGCTGCCTGGCAGAGCTGGGTGCCATAGCTCAAGTTCATGCTGAAAATGGAGATATAATTGCACAGGTAACTGTTCTTCTGGTGTGCCAGGACTGAAAATCTATCCTGGGCTGATGTGATGTGGGGCATTTGCAATGTGACACTGAAGCTGCATGGGCATCTTCTGCAAGGTGATCTCTTTGCTGCTGAGCAGGGATATCAAATTTACCAAGGTTTTCTGCTGTGAAGTATCTGGTGGGAACTGCAATAAAGAGTTTGCAAGACCTTTCGACTTTCTCCTTCAGGGCATGGATGTGCATTTCACCATAGGAGGACTGGCTTGTGGTGTTTCTGTGTTTTGTTTCTGAGTAACAATATTAGATAAAGATCCATCTCAAAAGACCATGGTAGATAACCCAAGGAATCAGAAGGACAAATGTTTTGAAGTGTATGATTCTTCTGTTACAGCAAGCATGCCATCTTCTTTTCTAGAGATAATAGAAACTCAAATTATTGAAGGGGATATCAGATACGGCCAAACTTTTAAACTTTTTTTTTTTAAAGTGCAATGAAACAAAATCAGTGAAAACATTTGTGACATATAAAAGAAAAATAAAAAAAAGACCCACAGTGGCCAAAGTTTTCTTAAGTAGCTGGTTTCTTGCAGAATTAGAAAGATAGGCTGACAGATGAGCTGAAAGCAGATACCAGCCACTCTTTTTCTCTCCCTAAAATTAAAGGAAAAATGGAATAGGCAGAACTTTTCAGGAGATCATCAGGATTTAAAAGGACCACCAGATAACTGGGGACTTTGTTATTGTAAAGCTTTTGCAGCTTTGTCAGTGGTGTGAGTGCACCCAGCATCCCGGGAAGGAGGCGTCTCGTCCCAGCTGTGTCACCCTGTCCCTGGCTTTGTGCTGGGGCCAGCGCACCCTGTCCAGGAGCTGGGGGCTGCCAGCAGCAGTCTGTCACTGGCGTCCCCTCACCGTCACTCGCTTCTGCTGACTGCCCTTTGGAAGCCACTGTGGTTTCCCTCTTGCACGGCCATGGGCAGGTGAGCGAGGGCATTGCCCCGCCGTGGCAGCAGGAGCCGGAGTGCTGCTCTGCAGGTGCTGGAGGTGCTGGGAGCTGCTCGGCTGCTCCCGGCTTTGGTGCCCTTGGCTGTGTCACGCTGAGGGCTGGGGCATTTCCTCAGTCTTTGAGCTCTTTGTTGCAGAAGAGGGGAGTCAGGGCGTTGGGGGGATCTGGGAGAGGTGGTGGCAGATGGCCTGTGGCCGTGGGGACCTCGTGTCAGCACAGGACGGCTGCTTGGTACCGCAGGGCTGTCTGGAGGCTGCTGCTTTCTGTTTGCCAGGTGTGTTGTCACCACTGATGGCCACTTTAACTCCTATCAGGAGAGGATTAACATTTTCCATCTGGATGAGTTTCTCATGTTTTCATACTAGCTTCTGTGAGGTTCAAAGAGAGACCCTTTGCATACTTCTGGATGAAAGCAACACTCGTTTATCTGCCTGTGCTAAATACAGAGTGCAGGGTCAGAGGCCAGTAACGTCCCTTTGTCCTTTCTGTGTCCTAGGAACAGGCCAGGATGTTGGAGATGGGAATAACTGGCCCTGAGGGCCATGTGCTGAGCAGACCGGAGGAGGTAAGGTGCAGACCAGTACCTGTCTCGGTGCACTGAAGAGCTTTTCCTGCAAGCCATGGTGGGGTGTACTGTAGCAGGGCCAAACGTGTGTGAAATACTTTCTGGTTCGTTATGAGCTCAAGAAGGAGTGAGGTGCTCTTTTGTGACAAACGTTTTTCAGTCTTGCTGGAGTCTCCAAGCAGAGATGGGGGCTTCTGAGTTGCTCAGAGATGAAATAATCAACAGAAAAATGTGTGCGGCTGTAGCAGCACTCGGGGCAGGTTTGGCAACATTTGTTTTGTATAGGTGATGCCAGAGCGTAAGTGGCCTGAGAAGAACAGAATGGCAAGTTTTAGTCCCTCTGAAAGGTCACTGTTAGTGTCTCTGAGCAGACAGGTTCCAGCCTCTTCCTGCCTAATCTCTGCTTAGGGTCTAACGTGGGTTTTGAAGCTGGACCGACAAAGCCATTGGTGGAAGGAGTAGGAGGGGAGCAGAGGGGGAATTTCCTTGTTACAAGTCATTGTCAAGACTTTAATTAGATTATTTCTAATTTTAGCTCACAGGGTATTTTTCTGTTTGGTCTGTTAATATGAGCTGAGTCTAATTTTAGATAGTTTCTTGAGATAGCTCCCTGCTGAGAGCTGCTTTTAACTTTCCATGGCGTATGAAAGAAGAAAACAATAGGGATTTGGTGCAGTAGCAGAGCTGAGTAGGAGAGCACAGTGATGGATTTGTACTTCAGGATTTGCTGAAATAAAACCAATTGTCTTAACAGTGTAAGAAGTTAACTGTGTTATAGCTGGTAATGACAGATACAGCCTAGTGTAATGCAGTGCTCACTGTCTTTGAAGTATGAGACAGTAAAGAGAAAAGACTCAATGTAAAATACAGTCGATCAGAGTTCCTCTGTGTGTAAACTGGCATTTATTTTTTGATGGCTTTAGACCTGTTGCTGCTAGCTGGCAGGCTAACCTGCAGTTACGGGATATTGTGGTTGTACCAGGCTCGAGAACTGTCCTGTTATCGTAAGACAGCACTGCGGCTCTCGTGCAGAGCCTGTGAAGCATTGTTGAGTGTTTGAACCTGAAATGCCACTAAAGCATAAGGCAACTGAGAACAGTGCAGGAACGCTCTAGATACAGTCTGTGTGGCCAAACCCAGATGTCATTACCTTTGAAAAGAAAGTGTCCTTCTTCCAGAACACCCTCTACCTGGGAAAATGTTAGGTAGTGTGCAGGTGACCTGCTGCCCTCTACAAAGGTTGCAGGCTGTTGGCAAGGCACTGGGAGGGTGATCCAGGGTTCTGAGGGTCTGCTGTGTCCTGGAAGGGCCTCGGTAGGCGTTGAAGACCTGCTCTTCTAGCAGGTGGTGATGTGGTAGTGCAGGACAGTGCTGCTCCAGACCGATCCGTTCTGCAGGGTGTTCAGTGATGGCCCTGTTTGCTCCTGTCTATGTGTTAAAGCCCACTCAGATCTCTAAGTGTGCTGGTACAGATGTTTTCTAAAGAGTCCTTAAGCAAGAGAGAAAAGCTCATTTTGCTGTGCTGATGGGCGGTGCCACGGAGAGGCTCACAGAGGTATGTGAGGTGCACACGTGTGTGTGGCTGCAGTGGCCACTGCTGCTGCTGGGAGCACCGAGCAGCTCCAGCAGCTGCCGGCCCGCAGGCAGAAACCTCCCCCGGGGCCCGGCTGATCAGTGTGATGTCTTTTTAAGGCTTCTGTTTTGAACTTTCTCAGGCCGAAGCTTGAAGCCAAGCTGCAGAGCAAACGCTCAGAGAACGTCTGGGGCTGAGCAAGGGCTGATGTAATGGTCCAAAGATAACCCATGCGGTGGAAACGTGCCCGGTTGCAGCAGCAGGCCAGCTTGGCCCAGCTGGCGGGGACAGCAGCAGCGGGACAGCCAGAGCCCGGCGGGCTGCAGCACAGCCTGCGGCACCCAGGCACCAGCAGGCCGATGTCCGGTTAGACCGAACGCTGCAGACTGAGCGCTCTGAGGGGCAGACTCGGGGCTGCTTGCGCCAGTCGGAGCTGTGCTGCCAGGTGTGGGCAGCTGGCCCTGGGCTCCTCTGGCTGCTGGCAGAGCTGGAGCCAGGCAGCGGAGCAGACGCCGGCCCAGCTCTGCGCTGGGGTCCTGCAGAGTGCCGCGTGGCTCCAGCCTGCAGGGCTAACCCCAGTCAGCCAGGGTGAGAGCAGCCGTCAGTGTGCCCTCCCGCCTGCCTGTGCTCCTCTGCAGCTGTGCTGCTCTCTCTTCCAGCTGGAGGCAGAAGCTGTCTTCCGGGCCATCACCATTGCCAGCCAGACCAACTGCCCTCTCTATGTGACAAAAGTGATGAGCAAAAGTGCTGCTGACCTCATCTCGCAAGCCAGGAAAAAGGGTGAGCAGCTGCTGGGGCTGTGCACTGCCGTGCTGCCGCTGGGCCCTGGGCAGCACTGTGCCTGGAGCTGAAGGGCTGGGATGGTGCCCGTGCCCGCAGCGATGGGGTGTGGGGAGTGCTCCTGACACACCGTGGGCCCAGTGGTCCCTCCCATCTGCCCCAGCACCTGAGCTCACAGCTGGCTGCTGTAGGTCACCAAACCTGTGTCCTCTCTACCCCCTTCTCCAGGCAATGTGGTGTTCGGTGAGCCCATCACAGCCAGCCTGGGCACTGACGGGACGCACTACTGGAGCAAGAACTGGGCCAAGGCTGCGGCCTTTGTGGTCTCTCCCCCGCTAAGTCCGGACCCTACGACCCCTGACTACCTTAACTCCCTCCTGGCCAGGTGAGCACCAGCAGCCAGGCAGACTGCCTGATGGCTGTGAGTGGGAGGCAGCACACTTTGGTCCTGAATAGCCAGGGAGGAGGCCAGGGAGTATATTGGTAGCCTGGACACTAGTGCAGCATGATCCACTTCACCCTAGGTAAATCATTAAATAATGAGCTGCCTGCTGAAATGGCTGCCTCGGAGCAGGGGAGGCACCACAAGCTTAACACTAGTAATGAGAAAAATGCTATGGCAAGCAGTCATGAGCTGCGTTAACTGCTCTGATGAAGGAAAAGAAATGAGGGCTGGGCAGCACAGAGCTGTCAGTGACAGTGCTGACCAAGCTGGAGAAGCCCTGTGAGTGTGGAAGAGCAGAAGTGGCAGTCTGGGCTGCAGCTGTGCAGGAGGAGATCTGGGGGCACAACCGACATTGGCTGGTGGCACCTGCTTGCCAAATAGCATGCTGGCTTCATGTCCCCAGGTGAACAGTAGTACAGTCTGCAATGAGCACGAGGCCCCTAAGGACAGCTCCTGCATGTCTGACAAAGATAGTAGGTGTTTTTTTTCACTCTAAAGGCAGGGGGTGCGGAAGGGATCTGTTGAAAACAGAGCAAACCATAGAAGCACTTCAGCAATTCTCAGTGACCTTTCTCTCAGCACTGTCCTCCATCCTCTCACTGGAAAGGCACGCGTCCCAGCCAAGGACACGGAGCTCACTGCTGGCTGCACCCTCTGTGAGCTGCGAGCACTGTGTGCTGCTGGCCTCTGCTGGGGGGGCTGGTGCTGGGGGCTGGAATTGGAAATGACCTTTGAGGTAATGTTGGAAACATGTCTGACGAGATGGGCAGGGGATGTCAGGTCAGGAATAGGTGTCTCGGCAGGGGGACAAGCCGAGGTTGTGTCACAGTGGGGGCATTGCTGGGTATGTATGGAGATGCTGCGGCTGGCAGGAGAGGTGCCCATGCTTTCGCAGTCTTAGTGTGCAGCTCACCCAGGATTTTGCTGTGGGCAGTGAGCAGCTTGTGCTTCTGCTTGGTCTTAATGAAGGAACTGGCAGTGAAACGTGAGCTCAGCTCCTGAATTCGATTCTTAATGCTTCTGCTTCAGTACCAAACTTACCCCAGCCCTCAGAGGAGTGGCAGGAGCACCTCTGAGCCCTGCAGGCTTCTGTCGCAATGCCTTTCCCAGGCTGTTTTCTGTGAGGCTTCGGCAGGAGAAGCAGCTGCAGGGCTCCAGCTGGGCTGGGAGGTCTGTTTTCTTCCACCAGGACAAAGCCGGTGGAGATTAGGAAGCATGTAGTGTCATCAGGCTGGGTCTCCGGCCATGCAGGCAGTCAGACATATGGCAGAAATTATCAGAGGAAGATGGAGATTAGCAGTGGATTAGGGCTGATTCGCAGCCCGTGCAGAGCTGCTGCATCTGCGCCATCACCGGTTCAGGTCCAGGAGCCCAGTGCTCGCAGCCCCTTCCCTCACGCTGCTCCAGGAGCCAGCCTGGGCCTCGCTTCCCTTCACCCAGCAGTGACTGCGTGTCCCGGCTCTGGGCTTTGTGCCCGCGTGCAGGGTGCTGGCCGTGCCCAGGCAGGTGGCATGGGGTGGCCGAGCTCTTGTCACCCTGCCCAGGGGACACAGCCACTGCAGGGGCTGTCGGCGGAGGTCTGCAGGCTGAAGGGTCACAGGAGCAGGGGTGCAGAGTAGCAGAGAGCTGAGCAGGGACTGCCCACGTGCAGAGGGACCCTTGTCTCTCATGTCTCTGCTGTTGTCTGGCCATGAAATGGCTCAGGATGCTCTTGTTCCCACCACGGCAGTGGTGACCTGCAGGTTTCGGGAAGCGCCCACTGTACGTTCAGCACCGCACAGAAAGCAATTGGAAAAGACAACTTCACAGCGATCCCAGAGGGGACCAATGGCATAGAGGAACGGATGTCTCTCATCTGGGACAAGGCAGTGGTAAGAGCCACACCTGGGGGTGCGCACAGGCTTGGTGGACACCTTAGGCCCCCATGTCCTTGCTCCAGCAGAGCTGGGTGTCTGGTGGTGTCTCCTCCTGGCCTTGTGAGCTGGAACAGGCCAGAGCGGGAGGGGCAGCTGCCACAGGCTCAGGATTTGTGAACATGCCTCCAGCTTCTGGTCTGTCTGGTACCAGACCTCGGCTCTTCCACTACCCTTCCCCAAAGCAGTGCTTTGTTCTCTTTGTGTCTGAGCAGGCTACAGGAAAGATGGATGAAAACCAGTTTGTAGCTGTGACGAGCACTAATGCTGCCAAAATCTTCAACCTGTACCCACGGAAAGGGAGAATAGCAGTGGGCTCGGACAGTGATCTAGTCATTTGGGATCCTGATGCAGTGAAGATCGTCACAGCAAAAACCCACCAGTCTGTAAGCTCTCTGCTCGTGGATGGGGGTGCTGGGAGGGCATGGGCACTGCTGCATGTGGGTGATGTCACTGCAAGGAGCCTGGCACTGTCTTGCTGGGAGGCACAGGGCTGAGTCCCAGCTCTGGGTGACAGCTCTAATTGCAGGGCAGGATGCCTGTGAGCCCTGGGCTCTCCTTGCAGGGCCTTTCTCACCCAGCTGCCTTGGTCCTGGTCCATGCTGGGAGCTGGGGTGGGTCCTTGGTGTGAAGGGCTGGGGAAGAGCAGGAGGCCTCAGGCAGCAGGGCTGTGACAAGTGTCCTCTCCCTGCCCTGGGGACTCCAGCAGCGAGGTGTGGGGACGGAGCAGCCCTCAGTGGGCAGGCAGTACTCAGTCCCTCCTTACCATTGTTCCTGGTCGCTGCAGGCAGCTGAGTACAACATCTTTGAAGGGATGGAGCTGCGTGGGGCCCCGCTGATTGTCATATGCCAGGGGAAGATCATGCTGGAGGATGGCAACCTGCATGTGACGCAGGGGACCGGACGCTTCCTGCCCAGCAGCCCTTTCCCTGACTATGTCTACAAGCGCATCAAGGCCAGGAGGAAGGTAGGGAGGTGGGGATGCTGGCAGACAGCTGTGACACTGTTAACCCAGATTGCCCTTTTCCCTGTTAGCTGATTGTTTTCCTTCTACTGTTTCTGGTACCTTGGAAACAGTGCTGAACCTACTGTGTTTGCTAAACATACAGTTGGGATTACTAAGGCCTGGGCAGAGCTGTGACTTTGGTGCTCAGGGCAGGGCACTCAGGTGGGTCAGCAGTGGGACAGCAGATCCAGCTGCCCCCTTGTTACTTTCCTGCTGCAGCAGGAATCTGAAGGGGAGTGCTGTGTTAAAAACAAGGAGACTGGGCAAAATGGCCTCCCTCCTTCACCACGTGTGCAGCATAAACCCATGCCAAGGGGTTGCCTTGTTGCACTGGCCCTCAGCACACTGGGAGGCTGAGACACCTCCACGCTGCAGGGAGGTCTTGGGCATGCAGGACAGAGGGGCATGGGGCTGGCAGCGTGAGAGGCCGCTGCAGTGGGAGCCAGGAGCCTGGGCTCCGTGCAGTGGGATGCTGGTGGCATCGCGGGCTCTCGGAAGTCGCAGGAGCGCAGCAGCGTCACTGTCCCACTCCTCTCTGGTAACAGATGGCAGAGATGCACGCTGTGCCCCGGGGCATGTATGATGGACCTGTGTTTGACCTGACCGCCACCCCCAAGGGGGGCACCCCTGTGGGGTCAACCAGGGGGTCCCCCACACGGCAGACGCCTCCTGTCAGGAACCTCCACCAGTCGGGGTTCAGCCTGTCAGGTGAGCGCGGCACTGAGTGGGCTGGCAGAGCGCGATGCCCGGGTGTGTGGGGGCACGGGGTGGGGCTGGGCTGCAGCCATAGTGGTGCCGGAGCAATGCTGGGCCCTGCTTGTGCCATGTGGGCCCACCCATAGAGGAGCATTGCTGCTGGAGCAGCCGCTGCTCTCCTTAGGGTCTTGCTGGAGCTGGAGGCAGAGCAGTCGCTGTAAGTGGCCTAGAGCCCTTCAGCAAGACCTCAGCCTTCCTGGTGGCTGAGTTCTGTGAAGAAAATCCTCTCAACTTCACTCTTCCCCTTCCCTTTGTGCTTTCTTGCCCTCTCCCAGGCACCCAGATTGATGAAGGCGTTCGCTCCGCCAGCAAGCGCATAGTCGCACCCCCGGGAGGCCGCTCCAACATCACCTCCCTCAGCTAAGCCTCCTCCCGGGAGGGAAGCGGTCCCCGTGCCAGCGCGGGAAGACACATGGTACGTTGGTGTTTAAGAAAGAAAAGCAAATAAACCTGTTCTGAAGAATCAATAAGCCTCAAGCCTTATGTTTCACAAATGCTACTTGCTACCTAGCTTTAAAGATGTTGCTTCATTTTGTTTTATGCATAGCCTTAAAATTCCATTGTTGTTGTGGGTTGGGTGAGTTGTGTTTTTCCTCTTCCTTTTGTATGCATGCCGCTCAGACAGGTCGCTTGGTTCAGTCTTGTTGGTGTTGAACGCTGTGGGAAGGCGGGGAGGGCTGGCCCAGGCCGGGCGGGGGCTGTGGTGTTCCTTTGCCTCAGTGCTCGTAGCATTGCCATGAGGCACGCGGGGGAGCCCAGATCATCTCTGTAATAGCTGTCACAGCACCCCGTGTAAGGAACTTTAAGACTTTGTACACTTTATTAAAAAAGAAAGAAAAAAGCAACTGTTCTTCAAACAACTGGTCTTCCTGGCTGGCTTTTTTCCTCCCTGGGCTGAGGCTGCCTGGCCCTTCGGAGAGCAGGGTCACGGCAGCCATGTCCCGTGGGTGGGCTGTGTGCGGCTCCTGGGGCAGCTCGGGGCTGCTGGGGCGGAGGGTTTTGCATACCAGAGGGAGTCTGTGAGTGGGAGCTGGGGGAGCTGTGTCCGTGCGGGGACTGTGCCGCTTACGGGGCAAAAGTGCCAACAGCTCTGTGCAGGTGCTGGTGCAGGGCTGCTCAGTCGGCCCGTGGGGTCTCTGGCTGCAGCCTGACGTGGCCATTGTGCGCTGCTCCTGTCGCGTGTGTGGTGACGTGTGCCAGCCCTGCCCATCGCCAGGTTCAGGCCTCCCAGCTGGGGTGGGTTTTGAGGTGTGGGCACCTGTGAGTTAAACATTCCCCTCTGTCGAGGGGTGAGCGTCCAACCAAGTGTCGCAGCCTTCGACAGCTTGCAAAGCATTCAAAAAAAACCACCTAGATTTCTTTTTTTTTAATATTAGAAAAAGTGTCAGTGTAGGCAGTGCTAAATAAATGCACTTTTTTTTTTGTCCTTAAGTAAGTATTTGACCCTGAAATATTTATTTTTCCATGCCTGCAGCTCAGACGGACAAGCTGTCAGTGCAGCAGCCCTTAAAGGGCTGCGCCAGAATTGTTGTGCCAGGGTGGGGAAGGCTGTTCATGCTTGGAAGTTTTGTGAACTTCTGCTATCAAGTAATTAAAGATTTTTCCCTGATGCCTTGTAGTGATTAAGCTGAGACTGTGCCTCAGAGATTGTTTTAGAGATCTTTGGGAAATTTTTAAAGATATGACGTTCTCATTTAACTTACTGAGGGTTTTTCCGGTCAGCCAGTACAACAGCATGGGTGCAGCTGCCACTGCCCCGGCCCGGAGCAGCACACTTCCCCGGTCTGGGTCTGGGTGTGTGAACCTCTCCCATGCGGCACCAGCATGGTCCAGCTCTTGTCACAGCCTGGCTTCACCCAGCCCTCCCAGACCCAATTTAGGACTGGGCAAAGAACCAACTTACTGGTGAACTAATTCTGCTCCAGCTTTGCATCTCCTGAACAAGAAAAGGTCACACTTTCCAGTTGCTTGTTCAGAAGCATGCAGTGGTGCCACGCTGTGCCGCAGCCATGCTGGGAGCCTGACCCCAGCAAATAAAACAAGGGCACGGGCACAGCGTATGGACGAAGGGGGTGGCACCGCGGTGCATTGGTGCAAGCACCCGCAGGGCCCTGGCTGTGCAGAGGAAACTGGGGCAGGCTGCACACAGCGCTGCAGCCTGACACGACCACTGGAGGGCTCAGAGCCCAGGCTGCACAGGGCGCGTGTGGCTGCTGCGTGCTCGAGGGAACGGAGAAATGCCTCTCCCGCAGTCACTGGAATGGAGGTTTGTTTGAGCACATGCATAAACCACACAATTCCCAAAGCCACCCAGCTCATCCGATCACTGAGAGGTAGCTTATTATGTGTCAGAAGAACACTGGGAGGTCCACTGCACACAATCTGATTCTTCTGTGGCAGAAAAGGATCAAATCTGCAGCTCCAGAGGAAGTCTGAAAGCCCTCAGCCAGGAGAAAAGCAGATTTGAACCAAAAGTCCAGTGAAGACCTGTCTGGCTCTGAGCAGGAGGAGCACCACTTCTGCCTTGCACTGCAAGTGACCTCAGAAGAAACAGTGGCTTTTGATTATTTGGGAAGGAGCCTTTCGTTTGCTGTTGGCTTTATTCAAATATTTTTTAGTTCATCAGATTTAGCCAGCGAGAGAGAGACAGGAAGGCAAAGGGGATATAAGAACACCTTTGGGCAAATGGGAGACAGTTCATGCATGTTCATTGTATTGCTGAGATTAGGAAAAATGTCAAAGAAGGAGGTGAAAAGTTGTTCTGCCAAAGCATTTAAATGATAGCATCATTCCCAGCATTCCCCTAATACAGATGCTTTGGCCAATCTCAGTCTTGGCAAAGTCTGTCCCAGGAGCACAGCTGTTGCTGCAAACAGTAGCTGCTTAAATCAAGTGTATAGACAACACCAGAGAGATTAAAAGTGCACATTCAAATTTACCTCTGATGTTGGAAGCCATAACCCCTTCAGATTCAGACATCTGCAGCAGTTTAATGTGAAGGTGCATATGTTGTTCAGGATGACCTGGAAAAGCTTCGGGATGCCATTCATTCGCCAGTACCTGGCTGCTACCACGTCACATCCCATCTGCCCGCATGGCAGCGGGCTGCCAGGCCAGCCTAGCTCTGCAACCGGGGGCATGGACGAGAAACTTGCTGCCCCTGCCCTGCTGGGGAAGGAGCTCATCGCTAGGTGCAGCCCTCCATGCCCAGACACAGGGTATGCTTGCAGGAGATCTCTGCAAGCTGAGGCCGGGACTGCGTGCTGGTGGAGGCCCTGGATCAGAGCCGTCAGCTGAGAGCCAGGCAGGAATCCTGGCCCTGAAGGGCCCGCAGCTGCAGCTGCTGCCAGCTGAGCACCCGCAGCGATGGCTCCAGTGCTCCTGTGAGTGCCCGGCACTCAGCCCGGGGCTACAGTGCTGGCTGGCCAGGCCTGAAAGGAATTGTGCGGAGTGGCTCATCCTGTTCACACGGTCACATTCCCGCTGCCAAGAAAGGCAAAGCCATGGCATCTGTTTCTCACTGATGATGGTGAGCCGTGGCCCAGGCCCTGGCGCAGGGTGGGAGGTGTGGGTCTCCCGGGTGCTGCCAGGGCTGCACGCTCAGAGGCTGTTGTGGCCGTCCTCGTGTGTGCCCCTGCACCTGGGCAGGGCTGCATGCTCCTGGGTTCCGCTGCACTGGTGTCTTGCCCTAAGGCAGAACAGGAGGCCGAGCTGCTGGTGGGCCTGGGGCTGCCTGTGGGCCCCTCATCCCCGTGCCTGCCCCAGGAGCGATGGTGGCGGCCCCAGAGGCCCGGCTCAGCCTCCCGCCCGCTGGAGCAGTGTCACTGCCCATCCCTGCCCGTGCCCACTTGTCAGCAAAAAGCTTTTTCTGTGTGCCAGTGTCGGGCAGAGTGCCTTTTAATCAATACTCACTTTTCTCTGTTGAAAACAATGAAGTCCCTCTGGAGCATCTCTAGGTGCTTTTGAAGATGGCAGGCCTTTCACATTTGAATAGAAACATAAAAAGATGAGGAAAAATGGAATAAATTCTCAGTTGACACAGAAAGATTTTGCGAGGGCATCTTCAAGGAGACACAGATATCTTTAGGTACAGAGCAGCATTAGCACTGCAGTTGGCAGAATGGTATTAGCGCTCTCCTCACAGAGCTTCGTAGGTATATGGGCTCCAAATTATACGTTGGGTTTCCATGGGGATTTCTCCCCATAGAAAACCTCAGACTGCAGCAGTGTAAAATGGCTCAACACAGCGGAGCCTCCCGGTCCTCAGGTGTATCCCAGGAGCTGCAGCACGATGCAGGAGGAAGGCAGCAGCTCAGGAGCTGTCTCACACTGTATTTTGTGAAAGGTCCATGTGAAAGAAGCCATTTAGGCTCTGGTTGCTCTTGTTAGCTGTGCAGAGAGCTGCACTCCCAAACAAGCGTATGGCTCTTGTCCCAACACTGCAATTTATCCAGGCTCCTGCCATTGGGCAGGGGAATGAGCACATGGCTCCAGTGCCAGTGGAGGAGACTGCAGGCTGGGGTGTGTAAGACAGCCACAGCCCATGCAGGGTCAAGCGCTGAGTGCCCGGTCAGTCTGTAAGTATTTAAACATGGTCAAAAATGCTCCTGACCTTTACACAACTTCATTAAGGAAATTCTCAATAGAGTACTATTAAGGAGTATTAATAGAGTACTATTAATAGAGTACTATTCACTTTTCATGATCTAGACAGGAATTTCTGGCACTGTTGAAGCCAGTGGGAATTTTGACCACAATTCCCATCTAGGAGAGTATTTCAAGCTCAGGGCCTTGCTAAGCTTGCTCTCTGATACCAGCCTGTCTGTCCAAAGCAGAGTCTCTTCTCAGGTTACTGTTGGCCCTGGAAATGTTTTATGCTTTTGCAGCACCTGAGACAGAAACAAAGTCAACAGAAGAAAAAGTTCCCACTCAAAATCAGCTCTCCAGCACCATGAAAACCGCACAGTGCCTCTGGAGTGCCTTGGGAATAAAGCTGGACAAAAGGAAAGAAGATGTTCTGTCTAAACATGTTGCTGCAGTCTTGCTAAAGGATAGTCAGCTTTCATACAAATGAAAGACCATGTACTTGCTTGCTCTCACCTGTGAGGAATTGCTTTTACTGGCATCTTTCTCCTTCTTAGCCAGGCGCTTCTTTTTCTTATGAAGAGGCTTGGACTCCAGGATCATTTCTTCAAGTTCAAAGGTTGGGTCACAGTTCAGTCTTCCTTTCTGGAGGGGAGAGAAGGGTTGCCTTAAGCAAACAGTGCCCGTCTTGAAGGGGCTGTCATAAACTGGACTGCATCTGGGAACCGAGTTTTGTAAAAATGAACTAATTACAACTGCACACATAGCCAGAACACCTGCCATACCTCTTACATATTTTATCAATTCCCTCAGCCAGGCAAATGTTGTCAAGGTCTGTTTGCGTCATTTGATAAAACGCTTGCTCCCTTTGTGTTTATTACTTCTATTCAACCCATTGGCTGCTTCAAAGCAGCAGCAAGGACAGTGGTTCTTGGCTGGGCTGTGCCTCTGTTGAGAGGGCGACAGGATCTTGCAAAATGGATTTTAAAGCAATACACAGACATCCAGCACCGAGAAAACTGCTGTCAGAGGGGAAAACACATGCAGTTAAATATTCATCATTTAGCCCACTGTTTGCCTGGCTGCAAGTGAAAAACAGTTGGAGCAGCACTGCACAGAACAGTCCTTGGATTCTTTTCATAAAGGGTTATATTACTTCTGTGCTGCTTTAATTAAATTAAAAAAGGGTCAGAAACACCAATCTACTGCATTTGTTCTTTTACTACAAACAATGGGCTTGTTAGGGAGAGTAATTACAGGAAGAAACAGTTATCATATAATGGACAGTGATCTCCAGGCTGCTAATGAGCCTGTATCTGCTCGTTATTTTGTTTGCATTTGGAAAGCTGGTCCTAAACAGGACTGCTGAGGAAGGTGGTTTAGTGCAGGATGGCTCACAAGCAACAGCACCATGTAGTTCATCTGCCATGCCAAGGATGCTCGTGGGCATGTTAGACCAAGTCTGTACCCAGAAATTCTGAGAATATTATAAAGAGAGCAGATCACCTTTGGGGCACCTGTACTTAGCAGACATTAGTCTTTATTACACTCACAGGAAAGTGAAAATTACGCCCTTGCCTCTTTTCTCTGCTGTACCTAAGGCACCTGATGTTTTTGTGGAAATACGTAAGGGTGCAAGGCACAAGGGCAGGCTGCAGCGTGTTACGGGCACTTTGACGTGTTAAGAACCTTTCAAACTTAAAATTGCCTTACTGTTGGAATGAATTCTGGCAATATCCTTTTCTGGAGAACAGCATCCCAGTTTACATCTGACAGATAGGGGAAGTCCTGAATATCTTTCAGCCGAGAAAAACGCTTATCAGGATTTGTCTCAAGCAACTGCAGCAAGAGTGAAATGAAAGAGGTCAGAATGAGACCGCCGTGCCTGTCCAAGATCTCCTGCAGGCCTCCCCTCATGGACACAGGCTTGTCCCCCACCTCTGGCACTGCCACCCTCGCTCCCACCGCACCGCTGTGCCACCAGCCACATACAAGCGCCTGGTTCTCTTCCAAATGACGGCTCCTGCCCAGTCTCCAACATGACCAAGAGATCAGCACCAGGAAACGAGTGCAACTTACCTCTGCGAAGGGAGTGGAGCTGTTAAAAATGGTAAACAGCGATAAGCTACTGACAACATGATTTCAGCTTCAAAATGATTCCATTAATGATTTTGAAGCAGTTTTGATAATAGCTTTTTAAAAACTAGTTACAGCATTGCCTAAACTTCATGGCGTCAAAGGACTGCAATGCTATCAGCATTTCTTACAAATCTTTTCATTATTGGGAAAAATGATTTTTTCATAAATCAAGTATTTATGTAAATTTTTGGCCGAATTTGTGGACACGTGTATCAGTATCTGCATCTAAGTTACATAATTCCAGAGAGACAAAGTTGTAGGAGAAACCTGGACGTGAACACCATGTCCTTAGGATGGATGCATTAGCAGCAGCCACAGTTGCCAGCACTTTGTCCCCACTGGCCTGGGAAGTGGGGCTGTTAGCTGATTATTACATTAGTGTGGCTGCAGTGTGACGAGCTGGATATTTATCATCCAGTGCCATCTGAAGGTCACCAGCACTGGGGCTGCGTGCAGCTTGGCATGAATCCCCACAGCTTCCTAACAAAGGCCGCAGAGCGCAGCAGGAGGGCTCAGAGGGTTCCTGCAGGCCCCAGCTCCAACGCAGCCGTGGCCCTGAGCTCCGCCGCTGCCCACACCTTCCTGATCAGAGCCACCATCTCCCGGGACCAGGCAGCAGGATACATCACTGTGGCTGTCTTGAACACGTGAGCGATTTCATTTGTGGAACTGCTGGAGCGAATGTGATATGGCCTCTGCAAAGTGCAACAAGGAAAGTGTTTTAGTGCCTCTCTTTTTTCAGCTCCTTCAGAAATCTTTGTAGAGCAAGGCAGCGCCTAAGAAGATGTCTTTGCACGTTCCCCAACCCCCCACTGAAAATCTCTGACTGTGAGGCCTTAGTTCAGCTGAAATAAACAAAATCATAATGCCAACAGGAACAACAATAATAGTAACTGGGTGTTTGAGAGGTATGACAGATAGGAGGCAAAACCAACATCACCAACCAGCTTTTGCTTGCTCAGCCTTGCCAGCATTCCCAGTGTTCTGCAGAACGCCCCTCTGCTTTCAGACCTTCACTTGCATCAGATATGACACAAGTGAAAGGGAGCCGGACTTCTCCCATCTCATGAAAATACGCTGTCCCAGGAAGGGCTGCACGCCCCAGGTATGGCACGAGGCTGCAGAACGGCCCGGAGCAGCATCCCCACGGGTTGCACACTGAGGCTGCCAGGGAGCAGAGTGCTGGGAGCCAGAGCTGAGCCGGGGGCAGTGTGGGGCCAGGGCTGCACTCGGGGAAGTGGCCCCGCTGCCGTTACCACCTGCACGGAGCGGCTTCACTGCTTTGCTTGGAAAGCAACGTGCAGTGGAGGAGTGCTGCTGAGATTTTTAATTCCCAGATTTTTACAGTATGTGAGGAGCTGTTAAAAATGCATTTAAAATAATAGCTCCATGTTATGGAGTCTGGACACCTCCCAGCACATTTGCTCCCATCTTTGGAAATAATGCTATCAGGCAGAAAAAACTGTGATGAACAGTCCCACAGCTCACTTAAATTTACAAATACAGAATTAACAAATTATATTAATATTTTTACAGTTATCCAACAGTTTATATAGCTATGTCCCCTTAATATGTATCATCTTGATCACTCACAAGCTGTTCTTCATATTTTGTTCAAAATTATTTTTAGGCTTTCTATAAAGATCGATTGTAGAGTTTCTTTAAAAGGTGTTTTGCATGCTTTTACCAAAAGGAGTCTTACGGCCTCTCAAGATTTTAAACCACCTTTAGCTTTGAAGAATGTCATTTAAATAATTGTATCCAACTTTTACATTACACTTCTGAAGCACTGACCCCATCACCTCCCTGCAAGGCCCCAGCCTTACCCAGGTTTGAAGTAGAACATTGACAAAACAGGTATGAATTGTGTCTAATTAATCACTGACATGCTGTGGCTTGCTTTGCTCAAACCTCTCAGTCTTATTGCAAGAGTAATGAGTTTTGTTGGGTTTTGGTTTGTTTTATTTTCTTTTTTTCTTGCAGGATAGGAGCTCAGAGACAACTGTATTACAGCCCAGCCTCCAGGATTTCTCGCTCATTGGATGGCTCAGCTTGCCTTGCAGAGCCTGAGGAGCCCACGGACACAGTGAGTAACGGTCACAATAAGGTTTTCTGTATTGCAGAGGTTTCTGTCTGAGCTCACAGCTGTGATCACAAAAGCTCTAATGAATATTTGGTTTCTGCCTCCATGCTGTAATAAATCTTAAGGCCTTAAATCTGTCTCAGAACTTCCACCCGTTTCGAGGCACCGGCCCCTCCAACATGGTGCGTAAGGAACGGGGCAGACGTGCCGTACCCGAGCTCGCAGCAGCTCATAGGCAGTGACTCCCAGGGACCACCAGTCCACGGCGAAAGAATAGCCGATAGGTTTTGTGGAGTTAAACATCTCAGGTGCTGTGAAAGGCAGAAAAGAGACCATTTACCTTGTTGCAATTTTGAGCGGAAATCAGCGACACAGACAGCTTGACCCAGTGACACAGAAAGCACCCCTGCTGTTCTGCCCAGGACACAGATCAGCCCATTACCCATTACCACACTGATCATCATTTCTGTTTTTCCTTCAGAACAGCAGCACATGGCTGGTTGGCCAAGAGCCGCAGGGACATATGCAGACCACAGTATGGGCTTCCTCGCAGCAGTTTGTTCCTTGGTTTTTGTCAGCCCCCACAGCTGCTGTCACAGTCTTGCAGAGCAGAACAAAGCACTGCTGAGGAACCTCAGAATGGAGGGAAGACTGAACACCTGCATACAAACTGCCCTAGCCCTGCACCGTGACCAGAGCTGTGCTGCTGCTGCTGTGCCCCGCTGCCAGACGTGAGCACCTGCTGATGCTGTACTGTGCCCTGCTGTGCCCTGCCTTGCTGTTCCCTGCTATGTTGTTCCCTGCCCTGCTGCTCCCTGCTCTGCTCCCCGTGCCGTGCTGTGCTCCAGGGCAGGGCTGCTGCAGCTCACATCATGGCACTTAGCCCAGATCTGTGCCTGCCCTGGAAGCAGGCATACCTTGAAACCTTGGCCTGCTAATTAGTGCATGTTCGTGTGCGTCCCCTGGCCTTGCTCTGCCCACCTGTGAAGTGAGACTGACAATCATTTCTACTTGTAATGGACGGTTTCAAAACTTAATTTGTTGATGTGTGTAAATGATGGGATGGCCCTGAGAAACAGGTATGCTACTACCAGAGTGACTTGGACATACAGCATGCGATAAATGCAATCCGACTTATTTGCTTTACAGAACGCTTGATGTAATCCTGCAATCTCTCAGAGATTCAGCAGACTCAGATAATTTCTGGTATGAAACAAAGCACTGCAACCTCTGTTCCAGTGCAGAGTGTCCTGCACAGCTGTGCTCCCATTTCTCTGAACCCCCCACAGCCCCAGCACTCAGCCCTTCTCAGTGCTCCCCTGACAAGGACTGTCCATTACCCCATAATGAATGTGCTCCAGAGGAAGGAACATCCCCAACCCACCAGACCCAGGCACACAGCTATCCTCTTGCTCCCCGGGCAGCACTCAGCAGGTCTTGTAGGAAAGCTGCTCCCTTCCCGCTCAGCTCTGCTCACGTTTAAAGCACCTCCATCTGCTAGGGACAAATGCAGTCCCGCACAGTGAATGGAAGTTGCTTTTTAGAAACATTAATACACAGCGTAAAGGTAGATACAGTGCAAACTGTGCCCCTGGTCAGGAAAAGCAAATTTTAGCTGAGCGAAACCTGAGAGCCCCAGCCCTTAGGAGGAAGCCCCAGGCTGGCTTGCAGCAGGCCAGGCACATGCTGAATGCCCTGTGGCTTAGCCAATACATTTCCCTTCTGAGATTAAGGGAAAAAAATACTGTAGGTTTTTTTGTGCAAGGTGGGAAGAAAGCACTGCTCTAAATACAGTGACAAAACGTGGGTGCAGCACTTCCCTCAGCACGTGGCTCCCCTCCAGGTGGCTGCAGCAGGTGGAGGCGATGGCCCTGATGAGAAGGGCCCTCCCCTCCCCTCCCCTCCCCTCCAGGGGCTGTGTGGAGGGCTTAGTGCTGGGGCAGCCTCACTCTGTGAGGAGGTGATCAGTTTGTCCTGGTGTTGGCTATGTGGAGGTACTTCCCAGTGCTGTTGGTTTTCTCAGGAGTGCTGTGCTTGTGCTGTACCTCACACAAAGGTTTTCGCTGTGGTGTTTGCAGAAGAGGTCCTTTAGTATTTGCTCAGGGCCTTTCCCTGCAGATCACTCCCTGTGTTCCCCAGCCCTGGATCCTCCAGGTATGTCAGCGGTGTTCTGCTTTACCTGTGGTGCTGTGGGGTGGGTAACGGGGGTGTTTGCTGCTGGACCCTTGCCTCACTGCTGTGTCCAACAGGTAAGCCCAAGCCACTCCCGTGGTGCGTGGGGCATTACGGGGCCTCGAGGCACCCACTGGGCCACTGCTGGTGTCACACAGGTGTGTCTGGTTACATGCCAGCAACAAAGGGCCCAAATGCCCATCAGAAAGCACTTCATGTGCTCCCCACCTCCGCTATCGAACCAGGCCTGTAGAACGGCAGCCTGGGCATGCACAGCGTGCACTGCTCCTCACCCATGTATGGCTTCGTGCCGGCGATGGTGGTCACCTGCGCTTCTCTGGTCAGCATTGTGGCGATGTTGAAATCAGTGATGTGCACGTGTCCTGGGAGACAGAGGTCAGGGGAACAGACGTGCTTTAACTTCACACCAGAAATAGCCTTTGGTCAGAAACATAAGGTAAAATACTCCATGGAAAGGAGTTTCCGTGCAGAAATTTCTCATGCCAGAACCAACAGAACACATTTAGCTCACAGGCTGCTTACGGATATACCTTGCTGGGTGAAACAATCCTTAATTTACCTTCCAGGGTGCAAAAAAAAAAAAAAAAAAATGATTGGAGTTCTCCAGGTAGTCCGTTAATAAGGACTCTTTCAAGTCCTTCCAAAATCTGGGGGAAAGGAAACTTACCTTTATTCAGAAGAAAAAAAAAACAACAATCTCTGATGTTTTAAAGCAGTAAGTATACGATATCTTCGTCTGCTTCACAAGCACTTGGCTTATCGCTCCATGTTCCCTGAACTCACGTCAGCGAGCGGGCCCATCAGGTGCAGCAGCACAGGTAATCGATACGGGGCTGATTTCACTGAAGCAAATTTGTTTGAACGTTGTGGGTCAGTCCAGACTAATTCTTCTGATTAAACGCTGGCACTCGTCTTCTTTCTGGCCTCGTGCATGTTCTCTGAAGGCACTGAGCTTGTCCATCTCTGGCAGAGCTGGGCTCATTGTGAAAACTGTGAGATGTTTCACATCGCTGCGCAGACCCGTCATCTCCTCCACAGTGGCGGGGTGCCTGGGCTGTGCTGCTTCCTCTGACCACGGAGATTAACGGAAGCAGCTCTGGCTGATGGAGACTCTGTGGCAATGCTTCCCTTAGATGTTAGCTTCGGCAGCTAGAAATTTATTGCTGCTTTATTTCATGAGTTTAAGTAGAATGGGTGGCCCTTACATGGCTAAAAGGTGTTGCTCTGGTAGTGAGCACCTGCTGTCTTGTCTGGATGCTGTGAAGGATTTGAGCCAATCTTTACAGATGAGCCGAAGTATCTGTTACGTGAGAACAGTGATGCTGTTTCCCTGCTGCAAATATCTGGTCTAGCTGGGAAAACATGAGGCACAGAAGTACACTTTGTGATTTCACCTAAAAAGGCTGTGTCACACCCGTGTTCCTGTATGCATCTCCCCAAGGACAGGAGCACGGGTCTGTGGAAGTGGAGGTGTGCTGGGACGGGACAGGCTCCTGCCAGGACCAGCTGCAGGGTGTCAGACCGGCGGAAGCGGTCAGTGCTCCGCTATCAGTCTCCAGGACTGTGTGCTCCCTGAGCTGTTAGTGCTGCTGAGAAACAGAACTCCTCAGCAATCTGTGGTGCTTGTCAGGCTCCTTTCCAAGGGAAGAAGGAAATCTTGAGGTCCCCCTGGATGGCCACAACTGCTGGAAGACCATGAGTGATGGCAGAACCGTCTCTCGCCCGTCCCCTCTTGTTTTGCAGGGAGCTGGGTCCCTGCTTCCTCCACTTCCACAAAGGAAGGGGCATCGGGTCACTGGGGAGTGCTTGAAAGAGAAGCAGGCTGACATAATTGCCTTGTCTCAATGTGTCCTCCACGTCCTTGTGTTCTTTTTCCTTTCATCTCTCTCATTCCACTTTGTGGAGAGCTCTTTTGATAAATGTGAATCATAGAGACTTACTAAGAATTTGATATTCCGAGCATAAAGATGCCCTTCTCTGGATACAATCTTTCAGAGCTTCACTTCAAACACGTCACAGCTTTTTGCAGCAGCCACTGGGGAATGCAATACATCACAGCACGGGCCACAGGACGAGGCCGAGCGTTGCGGCCCTGTGGGGCGGAGCATAGGGGACAGGCCTCAGCCGCTGGTAGGGGAATGGGAATGCTGCTGCCGGCACAGCCCGGCCCTGCATTGCCCAGGGTCACAGCAGTGCTTGGAACACAGCCTCAGGCACCGCATTAGGAAATATGATAGTGATATGCAGAACTTATCCAGGCCCAGGTCCTCTTTGGATCTCCCGCTCAGCAGCAAATGCTCACGGAGAAGAAAATGCCGAATGAAGATGCTCTGTTCAACTGCAATATGTTCCATTTGTGAGCACGCATCACATACAATCTGTACGTGCGCTTTAATTTGCATTCAGATGATTATATTTTGAGTAAGCAAATGTCTTAAAATAAGGGCTTTTAGGAAACTGAGCAGCATAGAACACAGCAAACCCGTCCGTGCCTTCCAGAGGTGCTATGGAATCATTCAGAGGAGTTCATTAACACTAACACACCCCCAGAAATAGCACAGCGCCGTGAGGTGGATGGAGCCCGGCATGCACACAGTGCTGCTGCTCAAAAAGCAAAAGACATCAAAGCACAGAATGGCAATTCCTGTTCCAAACCTCTTTTGACCTGAGAGAGCAGCACGGAACGAGGAGAACTGCAAGCCCCTGCACATCAGCATGGCTGAACTATTTTTGTCCCTGCTTTCATGTGCATGCATGACCAGAGTAAGTGGCACTCACCATGCTCATCCAGCAAGATGTTGTCAGGCTTGATATCCCTAAGAAAAAGAAGGGGGAGACAGCCATTAGCCTACAGACATGGCATGAAATGAGACTGCAGAAACTTCTGGAATACCCCAGCTCCAGAGGGAATTGTGCATTAAAAGATTCTTTGCTGGGGTCCTTCAGCTCTGGTGTTTCTGCAGGGTTTGATTTCAGCACAGGCAAACAACTATCAAGCAACAACTGCAGAAATGAAAGCGAGATGTGCCTGTGGAGTGGCAGCACTAGCCAGTCTGGCTGCAGTGTCAGAGCTGCTTTTTACCTTTTTCATTTTTGTTTTTTACTTCATGCTCTGCCTCAATACTATGCTGGAAGCTGTTCCCCATTTACTCGGTAAACATCAAATGTTGAAGCCACGTAACCGAGCGGCATCAGTTGTAGCCCTTGACCATGCTGCACAGTTGGAGTCCTTTGGCTGCAGGTGGGACAGCAGCGTTGTCACAGGGAGATAAATCCTGTGCCTGGGTGAGGTGTGCCTGCAGTGAGAGACAGACGCCTCTGCTGAGAGAGGTGCAAATTCAGGAAGGCTCTCAAAAGAAAAATTAAAAAAAAAATCCAAACATGTAAATGTTGTTTGCACGTGGATGTACTGAGTGGCACCAGGCAGACCTCTCTTGGTCAGCAGAGCCCAACCTACAGAGAGCTGCAGACATCACATCTGGACTCACTGTTTTGTTTCCAACTAAGAGCTTTTGCATTTGCATTTGGAATTAATTTCTCAATACAAGAACAACTTTTCAAGGAAAACACCTCCCCGGGCAGAGGATGCCTCCCAGCAGCCTGGTGCGGGCAGCAGTGCTCCCAGAGGTGTGTGCACTCATCTAAAGCCGTGCTGGGACTTTCCTCTGGCTTTGGAGACACCTTCATCCAGTGGAATTGCCTAAGGGGTTTTTCAGCTAAGCAGGAACATTTGCTTCTTATGTCATGTCGCCCTTCAAGGTGATATGTCTGAAGATTTTTGTGCAAGAAAATACTGTTGGGGTCCAACATTTGCCTTCCACACAGAGCATATGAACAAGCTCCAGGATGGGGCTGGCAATAGCAGCCAGTCTTTAAATGGCCATGGTCTTTTCTTTCTATTAAATACAAAATAACAGCCTTCTGACTATGAAACATTCCCCAGCGAGAAAACTCTGAAAAATAAAACAACGTACACAGGAATACTTCTGGTACAATACAAAACCTGCGTGAGAAGAATGAAAACAGACCGTTGTACTGATTGATGTCGTGGGAGCATCCCTGGGCTGTCTCCGACTGCTTTACAACCTCACAGCAGAGAGGGCTGAGGGAGGAGGAACCGCAGCCCCGCCGGAGCCACAGCGTGCGGGGAGGGGATGGCGCGGGGCTCGTGGCTGGGTTTCTTCCTGCCACCAACGCCCCAGGCCCCAGAACCACGCGGGCTCTGCTCTCCCCAGGCTGCAGGCCGACAGCCTGTACTTCTACTGCTCGCCATTTCCTCGTGTGAAAATGAGGTGTGTACCACAGGAATAAAAATTAAAACATCTGAATTGCACTCATTTAAATGCTTGCCACATTTCTATTGTCAGATTTTAATATGTTGTCCCCACAGAAAGTAGAGCAGATGTTCTGATGCTTTGTTTGGAGTTTTATTTATTAATGATTTCATTTTCTTCAAAAGGATAAAAGTAATCTATGTTGCTCCTTTCCTACTTCTTTCCCCCGGGCTACTGAAAAATTAACGCAGCGGGGCAGTTTGTCACTGCTCTGCAGCTCTGGGCATCAGCTACTCATGCTGGGCACAGGCCCGAGCATCTCACACTTGGGAAGCAGAAGAACATACGAGGTGCAGTGAAGGTTTTAAAAGGAAAACACTAAAGCGAGCAGAAAAAAAAAAAAGAGGAAGAACAAAATCCCCTTTGTACTCGATGACATAAAGTGACAAAGAACTGAGCATCGTTACGAAAGCAGCCACATCCCTGTGAGGGAGATAATGGGAGAAGTAAATTTAACAAAATCCATCTGTCTGTGTATGCATTGCAGAGAGCCCTGCCTGCAGTCAGCAGCACTTGGGGAGGCACAGGGGCCACAGGAGCAGCGAGCTGCGCTGACCCTGACCGCGGGCACCCGTGGGTGCAGCAGAGCGGGGCCCTTCCCTGGGCGCTGCCGCAGCCGGGCCACTGTGGGCCTGGCCCCGCCGCCCCCGCACACCCACGGCAGAGCTGTAACAAAACGTGCTCCATTGAAGGCAGAAAGTGTACACCCAATACGGCTGCAGTGTGCGCTTGGCTGACTCTACAAGGCAATTACCTGCTTTTAATGAGCTCATTACAGCAGCGCCTGCTCACGCACCAAGCCAGGCACCAGTTTGCCACTGCCTGGCCATCTGCAATCAGAGAGGACACTGTGTCTGTCCCCATGCCGCAGCTCCCGCTGTGCCCCGGCTCTGCTGGCACTGTGAGCAGCACGGTACCCGCCCAGCTGCATGGCCATGGTTTGGCACTGCCAGATCCCAGCAGCTCTGCCCCAAGCTCTGCCCTGTGCAGCTGCAGTGGCTGCTGGGCACCGTGCAGTGACACTGCTGTGCTGTGCTCAGAGCGGGGACTGCCCCATCCCTCGTTACCCATCTCATCTCCCACCATCATGAGGAACAGCCTGCTTCCCATACAGCTTTTCCTCAGAGCACAAATTGTGCAGCTGTTCTCACCCTTTTGCCCTGGAAATGCAACTGGCTGCGGTGAGTTGCTGGTAGGGAAGGATTTCCTCAGCGTGCTTCTCTTGTGCTCACTCAACATGCTGGGACCAAGCCTGCAGCACAGCACAATGACCCTCCCGCGGCTGCCCAGGACAAAGGCAGCCCAGCCTGCACTTGACGATGTTTAATTCATGCTCATCCATTATTTGGTGGCATGCCCTTGGCTGCAACTGTTGCTGGCACGGCCCGCCGGCATTGGGGACTGCGGGCAGAAACTCATGCAGGTACTCACACAAACAAGGAGGAATTCACACAAACAAATCAAGAAGGATGGAAAATGCGGCTCTGAGAAAGTGGCAGCTCTGCACAAGAAGTCTGTCTCAAGCAGAAAGCAGAGCAAAACCTTTTGGTCTGTGGGGGTTCTCTGGAACCAAGGAGGACCCACGGGGGCAGCCCCTGTGCTGTGATGTCTCGGGAATGGCACACGTGTGGCGGGGCAGGGGCAAGCGTTCATCCTCATCAGCCCTCAAGTAGGGCTCCCTGCCTTGCTAGCCACCAGGGTCCTTTCAGTCCTAAGAGTATGCCCTGCTTTACTATTACACCTCACAAGGATGCTCCTTCTGGAATTATAGATACAATATTTTTCTGCTCTCCTTTTTTAACCCCTCGCAACGCCATCCCTGATGAGCTCCCACCTGCCGTGCAGCCCCCAGCCCACCTGTGGATGATGTGCCTGCTCTGCAGGTAGTCGAGGGCCAGCACCAGCTCGCAGATGAAGAGCTTCACAGTGCCTTCCTGGAATCGCACGTTTTGCTGGAGGTGGTAGCGCAGGTCCCCACCAAGCAGCAGGTCCACAACCATGAACATATCCTCCTCATCTTGGAACGAGTACCTGACGTGACATGAACACAGTTCAAGTAACGTATGTGTATGCACACATGCCTGCACACACACATTCATGCAGCATGTGTTAGAAGAGGCCATACGGTGCCTCTGGGGATGCCCACAGTTCCCAGCGACCTGTCCACGGGGGAGCCGCCCGTGCCCAGCACACGGCCGCAGGGGCCCTCATGCTGCAACGGAGTGCAGTGCTGTGCCGGGATGCTGGGCGTTGTGGGCAGCTCTGGCCCCGGGGTGCCCCTAGCTAACACCATAGGCTGACCGGTGGGTAAAGGAGAAACGTCCTACCACAGATTAACTAAGAAGGGGTGTTCCAGGCCTTGCATGATCTGCAGCTCCTTAAAGACGTTCCTCACTTCATTGCGCTCCAGACACTTCTGTTTGTTCATGTACTTCATGGCATACATTTTCTTGGTATCATTCTTTTGTACAACACAGACCTAAGTGAGTAAATCAAGTGATAAATGAGAGGTGATTTGTAACAAACGGTACAGATGGGACCCGAGCACTCCCCGGGCACTTTAACACAGCCCACGCTGCTGCCCCAGCTCCATGCACTGCTCTGCAGCTCTGGGCATTGCCTGTGAGCACCTCATCCCGTTTGCACCTGAAGAAGAGTTCTTGCTGGGGATGATGAGGGAAAGGAATTGATCACCACGATAGTGGGAGACAGCGAGTCACATTTTATTTAATGGCAGTGACTGATCTTGATCACACTCCAGGAAATGGCCCATCCCTCCCGCAGCAGCTCCTGCTTCAGCTGAAGAATCCTTTTGACCGCAGAACCGCAGTTCTGGGCTGGGAACTGGGAACCCGCACCTCTCCGCCCTCAGCAAGTGGTGCTCAGCTAGCAGCTCGCTGTGGGGTTCCCTGGGGTATTGGTTTTGAATTGTAACCCTTCTTAAAGCCACATTTCACCACATCTAGAAAGAAATGTTTCTTTGTATAAAAACTTCGAGTTTGTAAGAGTGCAAAACAAAATATTTAGACTCTTTTCCTCTCTCCAAATTTGTTTTCACAACAGTTTAAGAGTTTGGGCTGAATTTGCAAAGTTTCAGTCAGCCTTCTCTGTTTTTCCACCAAATGAATCTCTTTGTCCAGAGATTGTTGTCTTACTCTGTAAGACAACAAGAGGTAAGACTCTGTTGTCTTACCTTGTTCCTGGCATCAGCGTGCCCTTACACGAAAGGCAAATGACCTCTGAAAATTCTGCTAGCATCTAGAAGCACGAAATTCCATAGCAATAAAAACAAAACCACCGAGTGGCTGTAACCTGATGCTCCATGACAAGCACTGCATTTCACAGATGTTCCCTTAAAAACCTCCCATGCTGACTGTATTCTTTATTAAATGTGCGTTGTGATATTCAGTGTTGCTTTGCTGCAGAATATTGGCAAATGTTTATCCAGAAACAGCAAAATTCAGCTCGTGTGATTTATCAGTATTTCACATTAATCTCCTGTAATATAATTTGTGGCAATGAAACGGATGGAGAATCTGGCCCTGCTTCTTTCTTTCTTTCAATTCTCATTGTCAGTGCAGTGCTTTTTCTCTTGGCTCTAATTAGCGCCTCTCTAATTTGCCCCATTCTCAGTCACAGTTCCAGCTGTCCAGACGCTGGTTAGCTCACAGAATACTTACTTTTCCGAAGCTGCCCTTCCCGATAGCTCGCAGTATTTCAAAATGGTCGAAGGTGACTACAAGAAAGAGCAAACAGTCAAACATCAAATGGCTGAGCAACACTTTGATAAAATTGCAGAATTTCTTATTCCCTATAACAAAAGAGTTGAAAACTTCCTGTTGTTTTTGGAGATGTGGGGGCTGTTTGAAACTTGGTGTTTAACAGACTTCTTTCTTTCCATCCTTTCTGCAAGGCAGGTCCCCTGGGTCAGCTTTTATTAATGGAAGATGAGGCAAGGGACCATCAAGTGGATGGTTTCACACTGCCCTATTGAACATGAGCATCTTTTTTGTTTCTGCTGAAACTGAGTGCAAAGAAGCTTAGTTTAGCCCATCAAAAATTTATACCATGTGTGGAGTTAAAAAGGAGGCTGGGCACGGGCATCCTGGGGGTGTTCCAGACAACTGGGCAATGACTGCATAACATAAGCACTGCAGCCCTGAATGCACTTTGCTGGCACTCAGCACCCTGAGCATTTGCCTCTGCTCAGGAGGGCAAGAGAAGAGCCCTGCAGCTGCACGCTGAGATGGAGAGGAGGAAAATAACGAGCGTTATTTCACTGTGGCTGCTGGCCTCTGGCTTGGGGCGGAGCTGGGAAGTGCCCATCTGCGGAGCAAGGAAAAACGCCTTCACACGCCAACCTGAAGGCCCTGCACAGCGAGCAGCATGGTCAGCCCGCACGCGAGCCTGTGTATTGCTCAGGCAACGCAGAGATTCAGAGAAACTGCAAACCGGATTACCATGCAGCAAACGTGAATCATACTGGGTTCAAACCTGGACCTGGAATCACAGCTACAAATATCAGAGCTGAATACAATTGATAACAACTGAGCTTAACTAGATATGTTTATCAGTTTGAGCATCTGGCATAAGGGTAGCTGATACCTATAGAATGAGAGGGGGAATGAAACTTGATTACTGCCTGCAGGAAACCATGAGAAGAAAAAGAAATCCCATCTTCCCACTATGGAGGGAGGTTGCCTGCAGGGACCGCTCCCACTGCTCATGGCCAGGCCTGGGGCACAGGGCAGCTCCAGCTCTGGGAGCTGAGCACAGCGAGAGCACGGCGGCCCCGGGAGCACAGAGCTCCACCAGCACCGACCTCGGGAGAGCTGCAGCACCCTGAGCTGAGCCGGAGGCTGTGCTTAACCTGCTGCCTCTGTTGGCTTTTAATATGAACGTGTTCATTAACACGTTTGCAACCTCTACCCCCTCGTCTCTTAGCATTAGTGCTTTCACTAGCACTTAAACAGGTCTGTCACCGAGCCTGTTGTAAAGCAGCTAAACTTTTCTACGGCTGTTAAATGCAGTATGAGCACGTTTTAAATGCTCTCTGGTTTAGCTCTCGCACCTCCCCAGTTTTCACAGTGCACCAATCCAGTCCTACTTCCAAACAGCACTGAAATCTGTGGTGTCTGAGAGCAGGAGCCAAACGCGCTTTTCACCTTGAATCAACATCCCCAGGTTTGGAAAGCCTCACTTCACTGCCTGATTGCCTCTATAGCAATGACAAACCCCAACCAATTCCTACTCCTCCTTCTCCATATGCCAACTCAGACCAACCAATGCCGTTTAAGAGGTGCCGAGGGATGTAATACAAGTGCTCTAAAGGACCAACTGGTGCAGAAGCATGAAATACCATTTTGACACGAACATACATGGAAAGCTCCTCTCAGTGCTGGGGACAACTTGAGGAGGGGACAGCTGCCGGCGAGGACACCGGCAGAGGACCACAGAATGATGCAAGTGCGCCTTGCCCGGTCCCTGTCCTCACCCCCTTTCTGCTCTGTGTCCCTCCAGCTTGGCCAGCTGGGAACACCCAGCTGCCAGCCCCAGGTGCTTTCCACGCCCTTTTGCCCAGAAGCAGCTCAAACCAAATCCGTCTGTCAACGCTGCCTCATCCTGACTACAGAAGCTGAGATCACCTTGCAGCTCCGAACCGTCTGTCTGGTTACTGCATTTCCTTTTCATCTCACTAACTTGTTACCCACCACTGTGCCTACTCAGAGGAAATGCTGAGAGAAAAGCAATGCTGTCATCCACTGCACCGCAGGCAAACAAAGTCCCTGGAGAATCCATCTCAGAAATAAAAAATCATGTAACCATGGAAAATGGTCGAATTACAGCAACAGCAATTTGGGAAGATGTGCAGGAAGCTTTATGGCTGTGTGTCAAGGGGTGCCAGGACCCTGAGCAAGGCACAAGCCCTCCTGCCCCGTCCTCCAGCCTCTGCGCACAAAAGCTGCAGCACGCTCCAGAGAGCCTGGCAGAGGCCCACCAGCACGGACCCAGCCCCAGGGCCGGGGCTGCCACAGACCCTGATGTTCCCATGCAGAGCCGAGGTGCCCGGGCACTGGCAGCCCTAGCATGGGCACTGGCATGGCCCTTGGCCATGCTGCCCTCGGGATATTCCATTCATGGGTGAACGTTGCAGTCCCAGCCACCGGCTGGGAAGAGCTCTTACCGTCCCCGTTCTCATTGCAGGGCGGTGATTTGCTGGAGGTGTTCGCGCCCATGGCCGCCTGCCCGAACCCGGCTCTCCTGCTCCTCTCCGCTCCCCTCGGCGAGCTGGGTGCTCAGGGCAGCGCTGTCCCGTGGGTCACTGCCTGCTGGGCAGGGGTGCGGCGTTCAGCTGCTGAGTCCTGGGGAGGTGAGAGGCAAAACGTGACATCGCTGAGGGTTAAGCAGCACTTTGCAGCCTATAAATTTCTTGCTAAACATTGAGAGCTGTAGAGACAAAACCGAGTATCCCGAAAAAGCACATTCTGATGGAGCTGCCTGGAGGAGCCCAGCGACATCGTGACCTTGCCACCACACCAGGACTGCTGCCCACTGGGCGCAGGAGGCTGAGGCCGAGCGCTCTGTGACCCGGCTCCTGTTTGCTGCATCATCTAACGCACCAGTTCTGTAGCACCAGTGGTGTCCTGACCAATTCAGAGATGATGAAGCATGACTAATCATAGCGAGGTCAATATCTGAAATGAATGAGCCCAATGACTTGGCTACATAAAATCAGAAGGCATTTTTGACAAATGAGGTCACATCAAATTGTAAAACCTATACAAGAAACACACAGTGCCAACCTTCTGGTTTAAGCAGCATGGGTTTTAATTTTCAACTCTCCCGCAACACATATGCACATACCGGAGCACGGGGCTCTGCTCAGTTTAGTGACACTTGGGACTGTGTTAATGGTCCTATGTGGGTACAGCAGCAGCTTTTGTTTTTAGAATATTTACAGGTGAGGGACCCTGATGTCCTTGTTTTGATACTGACATCCCTGTGAAGCGTACAGTGTCTGTTTGTCCCTGTAAGCACTAAGCCTGTAAAGGGCTGAAGTGGAAGAGCAGCACTGCAGCACAACCTGGACTTCATCCAGCCTGGAGTGCTTTCCAGGACATTCATGTTTTCATTGAACTCGTAAAGGTGCAATGCAGGCTGACTCATTTTTCTCAGACATACTCTGGAAGCACAGCTACTGAGCAGTGTTACATTTTTACCTCCAAGTAACAAAATTATGCTATTGAAAAACAAAGGGGAGGGATCATCCGAGAAAAAGTTGGAGAAAAGAGAATTATTTGCAGAGTCCTGGGAACAGGGATTGCTGAGAGGTCCATGGGGTCCCGCTCCGGCGCTCAGCTCCTCTCTGGCAAACGTCAGCTTTGGCCGCACCGCTCAGCCCCCGTCTTGCGCCCAGGGCCACGCCAACCCCTGGCAGCACGCCGGGCGCTCTCCAGCTCTGCCCCGCACCCAGCAGGCACCCAGCGCGCAGCAGGTGCAGCTCACAGGGCGCTGTCCCTCCGGGGTGGCACAAAGCCACGCGCAGCCCTCGCGCGCTGTGCTGTGCTCATGCAGAACTCGTGCAGATTCGCAGCCAAGAGCAGTGCAGCCTGCACGCCCCAACAGCATCCCCTCCTCTCCCTCAAAAAGCACGTTTTTTTAAGAAAGATGAATTCTTGACTTCTGCTTTTTAACAAAGTCAAACAAAAAACCAAATGAAGCCGCAAGTGCCCGTGACACCTGGCAGTGCCCCTGGACAGAGCAGACTGTGCCATCGGTCTGGAACGAAACTACAAGGGGGCTTCTTCCCAGGCTCCAGCACTCACTCTTCAAAGTGAGGGCGAAGATCAGATCGGGTCTGCACGCTGCTGCTCCCACTGCAGCGATTTATCGGGGGCGGCCAAGGGCAGCTGCTCAGGGAAGGTTCCTCATACCCAAGTCTATTGCTTTGCTCATGGATGTAAAAGTGTTCAGGAGGGACTGGAAAGATTCCTCAGGGCTAAGCTGGTCCGGGTAATAATTACCAGAAGTTATATCTTTAGAAAAGGCACCCAGGGTGCAATAATGATAAACCTCCTATTTCACACTGCAAATTCACAAAGTGATTAAAATCAGTTTTCATGGATGCCTTCCCATTAGCGTTGCTCCCAACGGGACTACAGACACTGCATGGGCAGAGCAGCGCAGCTCTGTCAGCAGCATCCCCGCAGCACTCCACGGCCCCAGCAGAGAGCTCACAGCACGGGATGGGACGCGGGCACTGGGGCTGCCCGCACACAGCCCAGGCAGCGCAGCTGCATGTGGAGTTCACCCTCTGCAGATCAATGTAACTGGAGTGGCACCTCCAGGGCTGCGCGCTCCGCCAGCAGGCTGCGCAGGGAGAAGAGCTCAGCAGGAGTAGGAAGGGGTGTCGGTGTCTGTGTGGAAGGCAATGGATACTTGGTGAGAAGCATCACAGACGGACACACACTGAGCTTCCTCGCAGGGGAACCACTCACAGCAGTCTGAGAATAATTTCTCTCATTGCCTCTTTGTTGCCTAAGTGAGGGCTCTACTGCAGCTCTGCTGAACAGATGAAACTGGGCAGTGATACAATGGTGGGTTATTACACTGTTACTTGAGTTCCAGCATCTCTGTCTCACAGAAACTGAAGATCATCCTGAACCCTTCTGTAGCTAGAGGGAAGCTCAGAGGAGGAGGGCAGGTGCTGCTCAGTGACAGCTTTGTTTCTTGCCCTGTTGCAGCCCTTTGCCTGGCAGCATGGCCATGCAACTTCCCTGCTGCAGAAAGTGGCTGAGTTATCGCCTACAAAAAGTCAAACAGTACGAGCTGCAGCCAAGTGCACACGAGGCACTGCACTCAAACCTCAGGGGAAAATCGTGGGGGCAGCAGACCGACACGGGGCTGATGCAGACCAGTCGGGAGCCCCGGAGCCCCAGGGAAGGAAAGCGCTTACCTTGCGGGAGGGCGGTGGCAGCCGAGACGGGGCGGCGGCGCGGGGCTGCGGCGGGGAGGGACGCGCGGGGAGGCTGTGCCGGGCTGTGCTGTGCCGGGCTGCGCTGTGCGGGGCTATGCGGGGCTATGCTGTGCGTGGCTCGGCTGAGCTGGGCTGGGATGAGATGGTCTGGGCTGGGCTGTCCTGTCCTGTCCTGTGCTGGGCTGCGCTGGGCTGTGCTGGGCTGCCCCCGCCTCTGCCCCGGGGATGCCTCGCGGGGGCTGCGGGCGGGGTCCCCGCCGCGCTTGTGGCCCCGCTCTGCGCTGCGGAGCTCCGCGGGTGCGGCGCGGTCCTTTCTCCGCTCCCCGGATCAGCGCTTTTTTGCTGCACTGCACGTGACATTCGCTGTCACCGGGGGAAGGACGGTCTTTTCTGATCATCCCACCGCAATGGAAGACCTTTTGCCAATTGGAGATGTGTTTGTGAACGGTTTCCTTTGTTGCTGGCTGCTATGGGTTTTATTTCTTCTTTTTAACTCTTACAGTGCCGTAGACTTTTATTGCTTTTAATAAGGGAAGGGCCAGGGTCTGGAGCGCCCTCCCACCGGCCCAGGTACAGTACATCGGAGCAAGAATCTGCCCTCTCCAAGCCCTCTCCACTCCCTGCCCCGGAGCAGCTCGCAGCGGGCAGGGCCCTGCCTCACGCTGCTCCGTGCAAGGCTGGGTCCCAGCGGGCGCCTCTGTCCGCCCAGACTCCGCGTGCTGCCTGAAAGGCTCCTGTAAAAGGGCAGAGACCACGTTTCTTGTCCTTTTGCCCGTGTTCTTTAGAAGCTGACTTCTCTCTCATGCCCAGGATCTTGGCATAGGCTCAGGCTCCCGGGGCTCCCAGAGGGTAGTCCTTCCTCCAGGGCAGCTAAAAAAGTCAGAGTAATTAATCCAAATTTAACTGTGTTCATTTATTACTTGGAGAAGAACCAATGAGCTGAAACACAGCTTGGGTTCCCCTGAAATCATCTGAATTTTAGTCAAACGTGCCAAATCAAATTGTCTGAAAAAAGTCCCCCAAGGGCTGTGGAAGAAGAGCAGCTCACCAACGCAGCTCCCAGCACCGGGCAGCACGGTGCTGCCTCGTCCCCGCGGGAACCTGAACTGCGATCCATTTTCTGGGGTAAACAGAGAGCCTGAGCTCTTCCAGATGAGACAATGTTTAATCTCCAAAAAGATAGGACACATTTGGAAAAAAAAAGAAAGGAGAGGAGAGAAAAAAAGAAAAAAGAAAGAAAAGAAAAGAAAAGAAAAGAAAAGAAAAGAAGAACAGTTCTCCCTGCTCGCAGTTTTCTTAAATATGAGGTGTGTCCTAAGCAGGGTAATTTTGTCAGTGGGAATAGACGGAGGGATTTTGCCCCAGAAGCAGATGTCCATGTGCTGAACTAACTCATGTACTGAGTGCCATGCTGCCCATCCACTGCACAACAACAGGCGTGGAGTACCGACAGGGGATGCTGCACTGCTGTCCTCCATTACCTGCAGTCATTCTGGCATCGTTCCTTCATTTCTACTGACACCCATTTGTCTTACTTTAAAATTTAGGAAAAGTGCTGGAAGTAGGCTTGCTCTTACATGTGATAGATGTGGTCCAGCACTGTTGCAGCTGATCCCAGAGAACTACTTGCCCAAAAGGAGAATGAAGCTACCATCTGCCTCTGTGTCCCTCTGAGCCGCATCGCCAAACATGCTCCAGCACTGCCACCAGGGCCGTCTGCGCGGGTGTCCCCCGCCGCCAGCAGCTCTCCGGTGCCACCTAACGGAGCAGCCAAGCGGTCCCTCCGCCCCAGCGGACCTCCACGACGCACCCACTGCTCTTCGGTTCCAGCAGGGCACACAGCGAACCTGAAAGGCTCCATAGAGGCCAAGAGAGCAAAGAACCCAATTGTCTACACTGCATTTAAAAAAAAGTTTATTTTCTTTTACTCTTTTAAAAAATCACCTATTCAGCCAATCATTCATCTTTCTCTCGAGTACCAAACTCACTCAGCACTGCCTTACAAAATTTGGGGTGTTTAGCAATGCCCTGGGTGGATGCATGCTGCCAGTAGCGCCTGGAGCAGGAGATGGAGGGCTCTGGGTAGGCGGCTCTGCGGCTGGTGGGGCCCTGGGGACCCTGAACTTCAATTATCTCTCATCAAAGTTGCTAACGGTGAAATTCGCTCTTCTGCAGACAGGCAGCCCAAACCCTGCCGGCAGTTAGGTCTCATGTACACTCATTTAGGAGACAGTGGGATGTCAGCTACCCCTCTGCACAGGGGTGAATCCTCTTGGAAGCAGGATTGCAGCTTGGATTTACTTCTTCAAAACATCAATAAAATAAATCCACTCCTGAAACCTTCTTTCACTGCACACTCAGAGGTACAGAAAAGCAATGCAATCAGGCTGGATGCTGGTAAGCAGAATTTCAGCATCTCAGGTGTCCAGAACCTCACCACATGGATCAGCCAGACAAGGAAGAAAGCCATGGCTCAGAACTCAGCTGCTTCATCTGGATTTCCCAACTTTGCTGCATCCCATAATATTTGCATATTCTCATTTAATTGCTTTCGTCCCAAGAAAAAATAGAGATTCAAGCTGCACTGGGTGTAATGCACAGCTCTTATGCCTCATCCCTGAGGGTTTCTGCTCATTTCTGTTAATGTATGGGCTCCAGTTTGGAAGACGGACCACGTAACAGCTTTTCACAGCTGCAGGATGGGAAGTTCCAGGACTCTTCAGCTAGGGGTCACTAGAGCTTGTCGCCTGCTCTCCGAATCTGAAGTTACTCCAGAGGACTCCGTCTGCTCAGAAGACTGCAGGACAGAAGCTCGGGCATTAGTGGTCTTGTTACCTGAAGCTCCATATTCCTTCTGCAGTACTGCTCCTGATAAAGAGTCTGCAAAACCACAAACATCATGTCACACTTTGTGTGACCCCCCTGGCAGTGACGTCGCTGTCCTTGTCTCCCTGTGACACGGAGCACGAGGGACCCTGCGTTACACCTTCCTTAGGCGACGTGCTGCCGGGGGCAGAGCTGGCTGCACTCGCTTTGAAAAGTCGACACTGGATCTCAAATGTACATGAATATACCCAGATCTGAAGGGTGAAAAATGTTTGATGGAGGGTACATTTCTGCAGAAATGAATGCTTTATGAATAGCTTTGTGGAGGAAAAATAGCTCTCCTCCAGGAAGCAGGGGAGTTAGCAACTACTCTAACAAGTGCTGAGCTCAGTTTTACGGCAGTGAAAACAGACACACACCAACATCAGCTCTGTTTTATGGTTACGTGATGTATCTGTGGATGGACAGGGAAGTAAAAAGCATTCCTACTCCCCCTCCTTTTGACAAGGACATGTCGTGAGCTCAGGCACAGTGGGGAACGCTCCCCAGCCCCAGCAGCCCCAGCAGCTGCTGCACGCGGCTCCAGCTGCCACGCAGCGCCCACGATGCATTTCGTGCCAGAACTGGCTGCAGCGCGACAGCAGCCGACATCAGAAAACCACCCGATACTCATGTGCAGCCTTTCCCCAAGTATATTTGTTTTTAAGGAGTTCTCCAGCTTCTTAGAATAAAAGAGCATTTAATTTGCATGCAGAGGAGAGAGATCAAACTTGCAGGCAAGTGTTATCATACATCAAAATCTCAAGGCGTGTACTTTGCTAGTGAAATCCAGTCCTGGCAAGAACTGAAGGAAACAAGCCCAAGAGCTACAGGTGGGGGCCAGCATACACACTCTGCATGCTTCACAGGGAATTTGCTGAAGTCAGTAATAAAGCATAAAAATCGGACAGCATTCATTAAATCAACGTCTTCTCCAACACAGTGCAAGGGGACTCGGTTCCTGGAGGCCGTTTCCAGCCTGGTTTCTGCAGTACCGTGGTACTCACGCCCCAGGAGCCAGGTGGTGTGAGTGCAAGCCGAGGGGACGTTGCTCTGCTATTCAGGCAACTTCTAACTCATCTGTCTGAGTTCAGGCGTTAGAGAAGACAGAAGGCCATGCCATAGGAATCAGAGACTAACAACAGACATTGGGAGCTCTGCGTAATTTTTCTGTGTCCTGGGCACCAGTGAGACAGTCACATTTCAGCTGTAAAAAAGCCAAAGCACTGTGAGGCTCTTAGAGTGTCCCTGTGGTGACTAAACAATAAACAGTAAAAATCTCATAAACAATAAGAAAATAACAACCACTCAAACTTTATCACCACAGTCAGAAAAAGAAGTATTTGTTCGTTGGTTAGCTTAGCTTAGAGAATCAGAAATGTCACTGCTGTCACCACCATGTGAAGAAAACCTCACACACAGGAACGTTCCCGTCTCAGACGTGCTTGATTGCCATGGTTGCTTTCCAGTTTTTGTAATTCACGCTTCCAATCCCTGGGGAAAAAAAAATTGCTCTAACAGGCATTGATTTGTATGAACTAACTTGCATACATGTTCTGCCCCCATCCTTCAGGGAGAAGTCTGAGTAAACACGAGCCAGGGAAACGTATTCCCTTAGAACAAGTCATCTCCTGGCAATCTGAAGAACCTCACCAGTTGTGCAAACAGCTCATGTCAGCACCACTACTTTGTCCCTAGTGGGTAAATGGAGCTGAGGTGAAACCAGGGAGTGAAACTAGGGCTGCGCTCTGCCTCAGGACCTCGGCTCTGGCGGCTGAAGCACCACCAGGCAGCTGTGTGACCGCTAACGCGTGTGATACCGACACCTTCAACATGCAAACCCCAGCCGCCAAATCAACAAAACCAGACAGAAATCTCACAAAGACGTGGAGTAAGAGAAACACTAGGTCACGGCCTGAATCAGTGATGGAGCACCTGGTGAAGGGCGGTGGCTGCCTGGGGAGCACCTGTGCCCCCCCCCACGTGACCAGGAGGGGTGGACCCAGGGTGGAGCTGCTCTGGGCTCATTTAAGAGCAGCCACCGAGGGGAAAGGGTCTCTTGGGTGGGACCTGGCTGTTCCTTACCTTGGTGGGAGACCACCATCAAGTAAGTCTGAAACCTTTGTTTATGACCATTAAACCATTTAATACTTTACCTGGGGTCACTAGCAATCCATCTGAAGCAATCTTACTTCCCCAGTTGCACTGCACGTGAGTAGGCCACGGGGCGGTTAGCTCAGTTATATCTTGAGCTGTGCCCTATCTCCCTTGCCCTGTGTTCTCCTTTTCTTTTGCAGCAAAGGACTGAGCTGGAGCCGTGTCCAGCACGGCATCCTGGCAGAGCCTAAGGTCGCTGCGATACGTTCAGATGTTCTGTGCCACGCTTCCGCGCGTGCCGTGGGTGGGATGGTGTTTCTTTCCCTCGCAGATGCGTGGTGCTGCTTTCTTCTTGTCTGGAAAAGTGCTCTGAGACACATAGTGTGTTACAGTAGATGGAAGTAAGCTGTTCTCTGAGGCTGTGGATCTTTTGCCTTATGGTAAGTAAAAAAGGGGAATTTTTCTGAGCTGCCAAGAAAATGAGGAGTGGCAGAAGATAAAATCCCAATTGGTATCAGAGTGTCTCAGCAGAGCGCTGCAGCTCACGGCTGTGCCTTCCGAGGGGGATCTCTGCAGGCTCTTTGAGAGCAACCCCAGAGCTCTTCTGGTTCCAGGAGAACTTTGATGTTAGGATGTGCCGTAATGTGACTTTATTCTGATGAGATTTATTACTGATCGGTTCACAGCCAGATGGGCCATGAATTGGAAAAAATACGGTAGTGGTGGTAGTTCTGTTTTCTGTTTTACTCTCCCTTTAACAGTGATGGAATGATTGGGGCCATTAGTATTCTGCTGAAGAGAGGCTGTGACAAAGACCATGACTACAGGGCCTCCTGACTCCTCTGTGATGCTGCCAGGGATGTGGAGGGGACTGGCTCCGATTGCACCACTTCAGAACTAGCCCTGACTTGGTACGGGGGAGCAGACAGACGGGCGATTCATTGCGTGGCACAGCGCTCCCAGTGCTGCGGCGCGAGCTGCGCGCGTTGTGTGGCAGAATGATACCAGGTGAGCAAACGCTTTTCTTCACGCAGGGATTGCAGGTATTCATGTGCCAATTTGTCTGTGTGCCTGTTTGCACAAAAAAAGGGCAAGCTAGACACAAGTCATCGCATCTTATCTCCTTTCTGCATGCGTTTCCTTGGCAGGATTTGGAAGCCTCATGCAGGATGTGCTGTGGTGCTTCAGTCAAGTGAAAGGAACTATTGATATTGGGGTGACAGAAGGTAGGTTTATGTCTCCTTTTCTGTTGGCTGTGCTCAAAAAGAGCTCATTTGCCATGGATTGCTTGCCTCAGTTGCTGTGTGGGGGCTGCCTGCATGCTGTGGGGTGGAACTGCTGGTGCAGAGACAAGTTGTACTCCTTTACTCTTCCGCCTTCATGGCGTAGTTGTGCATTTAAAGAGATGGGTACCTGAAATCAGCTAGTGATCCAAAAGAGTGATTTGAAGGTGTTATGGTTTAATTATATCAACAGCATTTGAAGTAAGCTTCCCTTGTTTTCAAGCTTCTTATTTGCATGAATGGTTCAGGGAATTATGAGACAGCCTCTCACACCATAATGTTCTTCATGGAACTGGCTGGGTTCTGTTCCTGGGTGACATGCGTATTGGGGTTTAAAATAGCAGTGTGTATGCTTACAGATAGGTGCCTGTGGGATGCACACATCCAAAGCTCGGGAGGGGCGGAGCAGGTGGCTGGGAGGCGGAGCAGCCTGCAGCCCTCGGGTGGTTTGTGCTCCTGAAGCATGGAGCTCTTCTCCCTCTGCGAGCATTGGCCAACATGTGGAGCACAAAGATGTGGACAACTGAAAAGGAATAAATGCATTTATTTTTCCTTTCCTGCCCTTCAAGCTGAATGTATTCAAGCTGCTCTGTTTTCCTGTGCTGGTTGTTCTGTGTTTAACTTTGTACTGGGCATTTCCTTACATTTTCTTATTCCCATTTCACACTGCCATCTTGCTTTCTCTTACTGTGTTGCCCATTAATCCATTAATTCCCTTCCCCCCTCTATTTCTCATTTTGTTCCCCATGTGTGCCTTGTCGCTCGCAGACAACTGAGTGTTGCACCCTCCTCTGGCCCTCCCAGCACAGGCAGCATTTTGGG